>JARHVA010005322.1:457500-640000 GCA_037957365.1 Torreya grandis
TTGATCCCATCAGGACTAATCTTTTTCAACAAGTTAACCTACATTTGGATCTTATAATCTTCAAGCTTTCTCATTAGTTTAGAGATCCAATATAAGACAAGTGTTTGTTTTACATGATGAGTCATGAATAAGTTTGTTGGATAAATTATCTTTAAAATGTGAATAGAATAAATGCTCCAACTACTTATCCAACCACCATCTCTCTTTGTTTTTATTTTCCATGCCATCTCCACTTGATTCAATATGAGGGCAAGGTCCTTATATCCTTGGGCCTAAAAAATCCATCAGCATGTCTACTTTATGTGGTTATATGTACCTATTCTATCAAGGATATATCCATGTGAATATATGATACATTTTTCCATAACTATATATCTACCCCTACTCCATCTGAGCATAGGTCTCTATTATAGATTGAAAATTAATCTAATTTATTAGTTTTCATATAGATACTATATATCAATGAAAACCTTACAAGATGCATAGCCTGATTCTTGATCTTTATTATGTTTAAGTATACCCATTCTACCTTTGAACCTTGCAAGAATCAAGGAGTCATTATATGCATAGATATTTAAAAGAATTGAACACAGTCAGGGAATAATACTACAACCCTAGAAGATGGACATTACATGTTCCAAATATTTGAACTAGAGGTTCATACTAAGATTCTATGGCATTAGAGCTTTATTTTTAATGACCTTGACTATATAACTATCTCCCATGTTTAATGGATGCTTGATTGAGCTTTAATGGTGACAAATGGTTTTGAAGCATTTACTCTAGTTCAACATTGATCATGTTTTGACCTCCAATCGAACTCTCATAACTTTTACCTTTGATTTTATTTGTTAATCTAAATTTAGGAATTCAAGATTATAGCACATTCAACCTTCATAATTAGTTATTGATCTTGATCTAGACTTCTCATAATGTGCCAACTGTCAGCTTCTCTTTTGCTCCATAGGATCCTACTAACTCTTTGACCTCTTATGCACCTTAGATCTAATTTTATATGAATAAATATGTACCTTCGATATATCTAATTTTTTTCATGATTGTGACACTTAATAAGAGATCATTCATCCATGAGATCCTTTAAATTGTTGACTCCTCACTCATCATTAGATCTTTATATATGAATGAACATGCATAGTTGATCAACCTAGACCCATTGACATCTATCAGTCAATGCTCACCATTGGATCTCTACTCAGGTACCTAAGATCTTGCCACTTGTCATCTTATTATTTATGCTAACCTATTGACTTGATGCTCACTATTGATATGCTTGATATGATCAAATTCTCACCATTAGATATTTGGGACCCACTGATACTGTAGATTACCTACTCATTATTAGATCTGATATGAGTTCTTGATATTTGGACACTTATTATCTCTACATTAAAACTTGGGTCATTTGAATTTAAATAACTATTTCATGAGGCTTTAAATTGATGTGTGTGTGTGTGTTTCATTTTGTAAGTCTAAATTTTAAGCTTTATATCTTGAGATAGTAAGTTCATCAAGACATGAAGTTTGTAGAGCATGGTCTAGGCATGAATAACTTCATATACATGTAACCTTTTGGCCCTAAGAGGCTCCCTAAGTTTATTTATTAAATACACAATCAAGCTGACCCATTCATTTTTTTAGGACATCCTATGATGATTTGATATTTCAAAGCTTGTATAGGTTATTTGATCATTCACTCAAACATGAATATTTATTATCTATTTAATCTAGGAAAAAGATTGGTATGTGGGATAAAATTGGTGAACATATTTGGAAACTCAATTGGGAAGAATTCATATTATGTTTGAGAACCTAGATGATTTGTCTTTACTAGTCCATTAGGCATGGAGTCTCCTCTTTGGTTTAACAATTTGATCTAAATGTAAAACCAACTACCCTTATGGATAACTCCTCTTGAAACAAACAAGGACCAAAAGGAAAAAAACAAAACAAAGTGACCAAGGCACTTATTTAAGGGAAACACATAACAAAATGAAAACAATCATAAACAAAGCAAGGATCTCTAACCTAAGGAAATAAGGAAAATAATACAAAAGGGAAGTATACTACTACTTGTGCTAATCACTTATTGAAACAAAGCAAACCTAGAAAAACTAAACTAAAATAATATGTTTCCCTATAGGAGAAAATGGAAATCTATTTTATTCATCTTGAATCTTTCAAACATGTTTTCTTTTTCTTGATATGTCTCTTCTATAGCTAAGAGTAATTATATGATCATGTATTCTTGATGATGTAGATGGACCTCTTGTCTGCATTCTAAATTACATGGATTGAAGATATGGATCTAAGGCCCAATAATACTCCTCCCAAATTTTTGGACTTTTCAAGAACAACTTTAATTACTCTTCATTCATGCACTACTAATCATGAAAATATAGACTAGCTTGATCTATTCCCTTTGACATATATACAAGGCTGACCTCTAAGGGAGGCATATATGATCTTACGACTTCTTGGGGCCATTTGAGCTCATTCTTAGATTCCAAGAGTAGAGAGATGACTTAGTTGAAAATAAGAGCTAGTAACCATGTTTGAAAAGTTAAAAAATGTCATTAACTGAGAGAACAAATGCTTCTTGCTTGATGAAAGCACTTTTTTCAACTTGTAATAGACCCACATTCAAGTAAAGAATAACTTGGATGAAATATATCAAACAAATCTAAATATTTTTTCTTATGAGGTTGCTATTCAATTAGATTTTCTTCAAGCTAAATGTTAGAAACAAGCATATAAATTCCTTAACCATAATCATGAGACTATAAGTCTTTCTTTGATATATTAGATTAGTTAATCAAAATTGATTCATCTTCAACATCAAGCTGATGACTGAGCATGCTCTCAATTTTGGCTTGTTATTCATCTTCATTAGTTGATTGGTACTTGTAAACTACTACTTCGATAAGATGTTATCCTTCATGATGAATGTCAGCTTCTATATTATTAGAAAACTCATGGAAAACATCATCAACTTGTTCAACTAGGACATCTTTCTCTTGCACATCAGCAACCTCTTCTTTATATACTTGTTCTTACACTTGTTCCATATTTACATCATTAATTAAGATTAAAACGTGATTGTCCTTGCCAAGAGGTATCATAATCATGATTTCTTCCTCTTGGTCACTCAATTCAACTTCATCTTCTATTTCCTTAGTTGCATCTTCTTGATTTGCCTCATAAAAGAGATGTTCTTTCTCAAATATTGGCATAGTAGATCCTTGAAAATATTAATTAAGATGAGAAAAGTGAAAATAAGTTACCATAGACACTTGATTTAAATCATGTATCTAATCTTCTTAGATCACCCTCACCTCCTCTCTCATTTTATTTTCTTTTTGAATGGCTCTCTATGAAGGAAAGGCTCTGAGATTTTGAGGGGAGAGGAGAGGAGGCTAAATGATCTCCTACCTGATCTTGAATTTAGCATCTTGGCTTATGCCTAATTGATCTCTCTTATTTTTTTATTGTTGAGTCTAATTCCAAATCATATACTTAGGTTTAAAAACTTTTTATTATATACTTATTTTTATTATGGGTGAGAAAGATGGAGTTTGCTATTGTGTTGCCTTTGTAGCTACTATTTAATGTTGGAGATGTTGATTTGAAAAAATGAATTTATTGGATAAATTAGCCTCAAAATCATGGATCAATTGGTTATATATGTATCTTTAAAAAAATTAAGATGAATTATCTTGTGTGATCTACTAAGAAACATAGAGATTAGTCTCCTCAAGGCATGCTTGTCCAACCTTTCAAGGCCTTTCTTGGATAGACTTCTAGATAGGAAAGTTAGGCAAGGTTTGAATGGACTTTTGAAGGCTATGACAAACATTGGTTTGGTGTTCATGGAGGGAAAAGGGTATTTATATGGGAACATGATGATTATGATGACCTTGTGGTTTCTCATAAATCACCAAACTCTCTTCAATATTTACAATTAGACCACTAATGTCTAGAATATGAAAACTAAACTTTGAGTGACCTTACCTTATAAAAAGATGAACATACCTATTTAGTCTACTTTAAATTAGATCTCATGATTTGAATTTAGTCCTTGGAGATCTCCTATCTATATCTCTTCCTAGAGGATATGTTTATCATCCCTTTCTCAAAGCCAAACAAAGTTTTCTTAAAGATTGAGATGGATTGATTTGGGGCTTGATTGGGCTAATCAAGAAGATAAAAATATTCATGAGGGCTATTATAGGATTGGTATGGGTCATGATATTGATAATAAGGATCATGAGAAACTTTATAATGCTCATTATAGATTTAATATAAATATTGGTAATGCTAATTAGGCTCATATGGATCATGAGGATCATATTGGAAATGTTGATAAGGAGGTGAATGATTTGGGTATTCACCATAGCTATTCATATCAACCTCATATGTCAAATTAGATGAAAAATGGATTAAATTATTTAATGAAACATACTTGGGCTGATTACAACTAGAAGCTTTGATTTAGAGTCACCATTGGTGCTAAATTTCTTACCTCCAAAAGTTTATTATAGGAAAGACACACCAATAATATTTCCACTCTTTTGGATCTTGGTCCCACTAGGTGTGTTATAGAGCTATTTAACCCTAGCTAAAAAAGGGGTTATTTAGGTCTTCTACCTAAATAGAGTACAACATGGGAATGACCCTAGGATATGGGTTACCTAAACTTGGTTTAGACCTCTAGGATTTTTAACAAGGATATCTCCTCTGATGCATCATTTATCTCATTTCCAATAAGACCTACTGATTGTAGGGGAAAAGGGAGAGAAAGACAACTCAAACAGAAATCTAGGATAATGTTGGTGATTCACCTAAATTGATTGCTCATCCACTCTATTTGAACTTATAAAAACACTATTGAGATAAGTAAAATACTAGATCTAACATCAATATTTCATGAATAGGTTAATCAATTGATTAGAACCTAATGGAAGTGATGGAGAGGCATGATCAAGGCACTAACTAGTTAATGTATCCATATTTTAGCTTCAATCAAATGACATTAAACACTAAACATGATATGCATAACAAGATAACTATTATCTAGATGAGATCATAACTTGACAAGGGAGATATTTCTACCACATATGAAAATCAAACTAACATGAACACACTATACCAAAATAATGAAATATGAAAATTGTCTTATATTCATCTTAAGAGGTTACAAGCTTAATCTTGGCAAAAGGGAGAGAAAGATAGCTAAAAGGTAAATCTAAGATAATGCTAGTTATTCACCTAAATTGATTGATCATCCACTCTATTTGAACTTCTAAAAAAACTAATGAGACAAGTAAAATACTAGATCTACAACTCTAAATGTCCATTATGCATCAACATTTCATGCAGAGGTTCATCAATTGATCACAACCTAAGGGAAGTGATGGAGAGGCATGATTCAAGGCACTAAATATTTAATTTATCCACATGCTAACTTCAATCAAATGAACTTAAACACTTAATGTGAAATTTATAATAAGATAACTATTATCTAGATGAGAACAAGACTTGACAAGGGAGAGATTTATACCACATATTCAAATCAAAATGACATGAAAACACTATACCAAAATAATGAAATATGAAAATAGTCTTATATTCATCTCAAGAGGTTACAAGCTCAATCTTGGTAGATTCTAGTCATGCCCAAGAGAGGGATCGATCCATAAAAAATGAGAAATAATGGGTAATATAGATAAAGGGAGAAGAGAGAACAGGGAACACATATCGAGAACTCAATCAATGAGCTACCACCACATTTCTTAAATTTTGAACCATCATCAATCCCATTAAGACTAATCATTTGAAACAAGTTAACCTACATTTGGCTCCAATAATATTCAATCTCTCTCATTAGTTGAGAGATCCACTAGAAGATAAGGGTTTATTTTGAATGATGAGTCATGACTAAGTTTGTTGGAGAAAGATCTTTAAAATCTGAATAGAATCAATGCTCCAACCACCATCTCTCTTTTTTTAATTTTCCATGCCATTTCCACTTGATTTATTATTAGGGAAAGATCCTTATATCCTTGGGCCTAACAAATCCATAACCATGTCTTCTTTAAGTGGCTATAGGTACCTATTCTATCAAGGATATATCCATGTCAATAGATGAGACATTTTTCCATAACTATATATCTACCCCTATTCCATCTAAGCATAGGTCTCTATTATATATTGAAAACAAATCTATTTTATTGGTTTTCATATAGCTACTATATATCAATAAAAATATTATAGGCTACATAACCTCATTTTAAAACTTCATCAAGTCTAAATATAGCCATTATGCCTTTTAACCTTGCAAGAATCAAGGATTCATTTTATGCATGGATCTTATTTAAATAAAAAAATGAACACAATCAGGGAATACTATTATAACCCTAAAATATGGATCCTACATGTTCTAAATCTTTGAACCAGAGGTTCATACTGAGTTTCAATGGCATTATATCTTTATCATTAATAACCTTGAATATATATCTATGTTCCATGTTTAATAAATGCTTGACTAAGATCTAATGGTGGCATATGATTTTGAAACATTTTATTTAGTTCAAAATGGATTATGTTTCAATCGAAAACTTTGATGTTTAATTTTAGCTATTGATCTTAATCTCGTCCTTCAAGATTATATCACCTTCAACCTTCTAATTGGTTGTTGATCTTGATATGGGCTTCTCATAATGTGCCAACTATCATATTCTCATTTTTCCATAGGATTCAAGTGACTCTTTGACCTATCATACACCATAGATTTGTTTCTATATGAATGAATGCATACCATTGATCTATATAACACTTACCATGGTTATGAGACTTGGTAGGAGCTCATTCATCCCTAAAATCCTTTGAATTATTTATTCCTAATTCACCACTATATCTCTGTGTATGAATGAACACTCACCATTGATTTTCTTGGACCTACTACTATCTATCAGTCAATGCTCACCATTGGATATCTACTTAAGTATCCAATATATTTCCACTTGTTATCTTCTTGCTTACACTAACCTTTTGACTTGATGCTTACCATTAATCTACTTAGTATGATCAAATGCTTATTGTTATATCTTTGGGGCCCACTGACATTGTAGATTACCCACTCACCATTAGATCTGATCTAAGCTCCCAAGATTTGGACACCTTTTATCTCTATGTTAAACCTTGGGTCATTTGAATTTAAATGCCCATTTCATAAGGCTTTAACTTGATGTCAACATGCATGTTACATTCTATAAGTCTAACTTTAAAGATTTATATTTTGAGACAATAAGATCATCAAGACACAAAATTTGTAGAGCATGGTCTAGGCATGAATAAATTCATGTCCATATAACATTTTGGCCCTGAGATGCTCCCCAAGTGAATTTATTAAATACAAAATCAAGCTAACCTATTCATTTTTGTAGGACATCCTGTGATGCTATGGTATTTCAAAGCTTGTACAGGTCATTTTCTCATTCACTCAAATAGTAACTTTGCTCATCTATTCAATCTAGGCAAAATATTGGTATGTGGGACAAAATTGGCCAACACATACACCCATATAATGAATAACTTAATATTCCATGCAAGGTTGTCCAAATCGAATGCATATTTACATGAAAAGATAATATACACTTTTGTCAAAAATCCTTATAGTATATGAATTTTTATACATAGAATTTTCCCATAGATAAGCTATTACAACCAAATCCATCCACATGCTTGAGATAAGCCCAACCATAGATATGTTTCCCTATCCATCCCAAATATCAGTTAGAGATGGAAGTAGGAACCTGACCACAAAAACACAACACTCAACTGAATCGCAATAATGATGTAATAATGACCAATAACCTAGGGTATTAATAATAAATTGATAATACTCAAGATAATCCTAAAATAAAGGATTTTGGTGTCAATGGTCATTTTAACAAAGTCAAAAACAAAATACCCAAAACTAAGGTTTACACCTAAATAAAGAAAATTCATAAACCATGTCAAATATTTAAAAATCTAAGCAATCCAACCTATCAATTACACCATTTTTAGTTAGTCATTACCATCTATGGGTGAGTATCTTAAATGATCTAACCCTAATGGGTATCCTTGACTAAGTGGAATTTACAATACTACCTAGTATATTTAGGAAAAAGTATTGAAAACCTCATACATCATCCATATCAGTGAATGTACACACTCATTTCAAGATTGTAAATAAAAATAAAATAATTACTTATTTTCATAATGTAATGAGATATCAAGAAGGATTTAAGGCTTGCATGAATCCTTATTTGTTTTTATTCTTCTCCACTATTCCTTTCTTCTCCTTTTTTCTCTTTACTGGCCTTTTTATCCAACATTATAAATGACCATTCCATATGGAAAAGCTATGGGTTATATAAAGCCTAAATCCCACTCCATTATTCCATATAATCATACATGACATAGAATCAATTTAATATCCAATAATTTCATATATTTTTCATTCCAAAACTCTAATTGTACATGCATTCTTCCCAAGCTTCATGCAGGATGCTATGAAAGAGTTGAGAGCCTTGTAAAACCAAAAGGAAACCCTAATTATCACTTTCAAACATCAAAAAACTCACTCATGGTTTGGTAACTAAACTTCCCTCACTAATTTTACCATATAACAAAGTTAATATCTTAGTGTTCGATATAACATTAAAAACTTTTAATCACCATGCCCTCAACTTAAGTATTATGATTTATGGTTTGAGATATGAATACGAACCTATTAAGTTTATATATTATTCCCTTATGAACTATAATATCACACACAACATTCATTAGCTTATATAAAAAACAAAATGAATAAAATAATTACTTCTGTTATATAATGGAATTTATAATCATGGTGTTGGCCTTCCACTCCTGGTATCTTATTATAGTTTTAGTACATAGATTTGTACCTATATTTCAATAAGGATTCTATAACTCATCCAAATATCATGACCTTCAAGTGGAATACATGTTTTAAAATGTATCATCGATGTTGTTATTAATCACATTCACATTGAACTATTTAGTTTACTACCTAGTTAACCATAAAGAAACAAAAGATAAATGATGACATAAAATGTAGCTAGTTAACATTTGAAACTAAAATGAATAACATAAATATAAAATGGAATGCCTAAGACAAAGGTTTGACTTGGGTTTTGGAAACTATTGCATTAACATTATGGTTTAGCTGTGTACCATGTCTTTACCACCTAACACATAGCTTCAAACTCCAACCTACACTTATCTATTACGTACCTTCAATCAAGAAATATATACATCAAAAATATATGATGATAATAAATAGTAATTAATAATATCATATGCTCATCTAAAATAATGTTTGAATGATTATATTTTAATTTAAACCAATAATTATGTTCTATAAATAAAATACTGTGTGTAATAAATATGTACATAACATAAGAATATTAAAATGGTTATAATAATCAGTCAAATTTAATTTAATAGGGATGTGTGGTCATGATAATCTATATGTATGAATTACTAAAGGAGGAGCCCAAGAGACATATTTGACAAGTTACAAGCTAGGTCACTATTTTACTTGATTATCACACATTATATGATTTACACACAAGCCAAAATGTAAGGGATAACTACATAAGTATGAGTCCCTCTTCATAGCATTGGTTATGTAGGAAACACTCATTAAAAAAGGGGTCTTTGGGGTATCTCAACACCATGTTCCCATTAACATATGTTTACAAACATTCAATATGAAGATGAACAACTAGTGTTTTGTCAATTGACAAGGAGAGACAATCCATGACCTAGATCTAAATACATCAGAGCGAAGGTGACACACAACCCAAAAGCATCCATTTAGTCACATCTATTATAGAAAGTATTTCATATTAGACACCTACATTTGATTTAGATAGTACCATCAATGTAATAGTCCTAGGTCAATGCAAATTTATATGACTTTGGAGGTATAAATTATAGAATTAGGTGGCCTATCTAGAATCTAGATCCAATCTACTTCATGCTTATTTTAGATCTAGATCTGTATTAGCATTAGAATCAACTAAGTATGTTGTTTTCATTATCATTGTAATAATTATGATAGTCATATATTATGTCTTTAGGATGTCTCAACATAATAAATTCAATATATATATTTATCTAAGTTTTTCAATTATTTACCTATTTTAGAGATATTTTACCATCCTTGTGCCCTAGGCCATATTTACCCTTTCAACACTAGATTCCTCAAATCTGGATTTTAGGGTTAAACACAAATAAAGTGTGAGAACAATAAAATTAAAATGTTAGGTCAAATATGAAACCTAAATAACTTGAAATGAAATTTTATATTATTTTCATACTCCTTCAAAATAGAATTTATAAAAATGAGGTTTAATGTGTTATGTCAATCTTATTTTCCTAATTTTAGCCATTTATTGGTTTTGAATTTTTTTCCAACATCTAGGAATAAAGAAAGGTAAAATTGAAAGTTTTAATCTTATTGAAGGAGGAAATAGTTTGAACCTAATATTTGATCCTCCCAACAATAAAATTTTTCTCTAAACCATTTTACACCATATTGGAAGGGAAGTCAATAACTAAAGTTATTGCTCCCTACCTTGCATCCCCAAACAAAATGTTTATACCCTTATAAAAAGTTAAGGCAATAGATGGAAATTAAACCATAAATATGAGTTTTAATGTTGGTTTAAAGGAGAGAGTACATAAATAAGGATTTTTTTTGAGAAGGCAAGAGGATTAATTTCCATACTAAGTAGAAAGATTTACTGAGTTAGGCACAATCTTAAGTAAAGGGAGCAACATAATAGTGATCATCTACCAGTTAAAAGTATTTACAGGAATATTAACTAGGTAAGATTAATATTTCTTGTCTAGTAATTAAAAGAATAATAGTAGAAACAATATGTTTTACAAATTCATTACAATTTTTTTGCTTATAAAATAAATAACAGGTAACAAGAAGGTTACAAAAGTTATTGATTCTGATAAATTTCATAGGTAGATTAGAAATTGAAATTAAGTTTGCATCTATTTTTTGTGCTAATTTTAATTTTAATTTAAGTTAATTTGATGAAGCTATGCAATCAGGTTTTATTGCTCCATCGAATGAATTTAAATAGGCATGCTCACTCGGACTTGGCTAGGATAAATAAACATCAAAAAATCAAAAATTACTTATGACTAAGCCAAAAGTTTTGTTTATTTGGATCCTTTTACTCCAAGTCAAGTATACAACTAGTTTGGAATGAATGAATCATGTGTATTAAGATTATTTGGATGATTTTCAATTTTCAATTTATGTTGAAATAAAAATACATCTTATATTTGTGATTTATAATTTTTTTTATTTCAATATTATTTTAAGTCAATTTAATATAGAAATATTGACAAGTTCCAATCTAGACACTAACAATGTTTTGTCTAGTTTGATGTTTAATCATGAAGTTGACAGAAAATTATTTTAATAATGAAGTTGACATAAAAATTACTAATTATAAATTTATATGTATTATAATTCTAGATTTTATTTGGTAGTATCAGTTAGTTTTAGTTAATGTCTATAAACTCATTGGTGAGCTATCAAAAAAAAATTATCTTCCTCTTTGGGATTATTGATTCCAAGTTATGTGATTTTTGCATTAAGTTTTTAGCTCTTGCCAACATGTATAAATCCATCAACATAACATCATTATTATCTCATACCTTAGGTTATATATGTGCCTATATGAATTGAATTCTCTTGAATTAAACCCTTATTTTAACTTTTAGTCCATTGGTTTGGCATGGTACCATAAGTTATAAGTATTTTTGAGCAGCCAAATCCTATGTCAATTATATATTTGGTCAATGTATTCAATTATAATGGAGTATGCTAATCTATAAATTGTGACAATTTATTTGTATAAAAAAAAATTCTTCAATCAAAGAGCCATATTGAAGTATAAAATATTTTTTTAATCCCATGTCCATATCTATTCTCTATATAGGTAAAGGTTTTTTTTAAATTATAATTTGGTTGAATGCTTTCATACACATATGTATTTTGCATCTATGTATACTAATATAGACACAAATTCACCATCTATTGAAAACCTATTTTCAATTGGTTTTTATTTATCTCTTTTTTCTTGTTTCAATTTTTCCATTTGACACATGTTCAGAGGAAATGATTCCCAACTTGTTAAAGATTTTTGATTACCAAATATTGAGCCATTTTGTCAAACCATAATATTTCCTTGTGCGTGATTCCATATTTTACATTCATGTATTATTAGGGAACTCATATTTAATGGTGACAGCCTCATGAGGATTCCCATGTATTTTGTTAATTACAATCTAGATTTTATGCACAAGACCATCATGTATCTAGTTAGTAGTTAATGTGGGAAAGATAGTGTTTAGGTGTAGCTTCTTAGTATCATTGCATGATTTTTTTGTCACCCTTTTAACACCATAAACTAATGTTTCTATGGACTTCATTATTTTTTTAATCTTGTAAAATCTCTTAAAGACAAATTGATCCATAGGTAACTCCTTATTTTATTTTTCCCAATGGTCTATAGGTTAATAAATATGGAAATATATAATATAATGATGAAGCTAAAATGAGATGTAACATTTTATTTTGTGATGGATACTTCACCTAACCTAAATTTCATTGTATGAATTTATACAAGACCTTTTTTCTTGGACTGAGATCAGGCTACATCTTTCTCCATCAAAATTCCAATTTAGATAATACATTTATTTTTATTTATATATAATTATTGAGATAAAAATTGAAAAATAGTTATGAAAGTCAAAAAATAATTAAATTAGGTCTACAACAAATTTTAGAGTATGAAAATTATATCTAAGAATTATAACATAATAAGATCATTAAAGTATTTGTACCTGGAAGTTTTATCTACAAAGTTTTGGAACTTTATAGATGTGCCTTGAGGTATTTAACATTAATGATATAATGTGAAAATTCTCATGAATGACAAGAGTTAGAACCCCTTTTCAATTACCTTGTGAATATTTGTTATAGTTTTTTTTACTTTTATTAACATAATTAAAAAGTGATTTCATTAGATAATGGGGTTGAAGTTGCTCCCTTTATAGTTACACCAAAAATAATTTAATGATTATTTATAAATTAATAATCTAAATTCAAAAAAGATAGAAAAAAAATAGTATAGTGTATTCTATATTATATGAATCTCCAACTAATTCGATTTATGTACTTAATATTGAATTTAACTTAAGTCTATTGTAGCTAAAATTAATAAATATTCTTATTATATCAAATGATACAAAAATAAATTTGTCTAAGATCATGCATATATGTGTAAATACATTAACTAGATAAGAAACATGATTTATAATGAATAGACTAAAGAAGGTTAACCATTAAGTACTCTTGCAAAGAAACATTTATGTTTGCATATTAAAATTAGGTGCTTGAGTAAGAAGATCAATATGCATGAGTTTAGACTTTTTCATATCAAATTTATGAATTCCTCAATTATTATAGGAATGCCAAACTATTTTCTATAATAAGGTGTTATTGTGAGAGTGCAATAAACTTGAATATAAAAATCCTAGTACCTCTCTCTAACTAGCATCTCATGATGAGATAAAAAATTTCAACTAAAGTATTTAATATTATGAAAAGCAAATGATAGTTCCTTATATATAATTTAATGACTTTTATAACCTTATTATAATTCAATTTTTACTTAATTAAAAGTTTTATAGCTTTATTTTTTATTCATGAATTTAATATGGGAGATATTTAAATTAAGTAAAGACATTAATTTACATATTTAATTATCCAAGTTAAATATATTGAATGGAAAAGTAATGTGTGTTTCATAATGTAGACATTAAAATATGATTCTATATGATAAACTTGTCTTTTACACTTGAAAAATCTCATTCATGGATAAACCCTTCAATTTATGACATTCTTACTATTAAAAGGTCCACATTCACAATCTCACTATGCCTAAACTCCTATCTTATAATCCAACCTTGAGACTATGATTACCTAGATAAATACTAGCCCATAGTTTGTATAAAACTTTATTTATATCTTACTCTAGTAGTCACATATATTTTACATTTTTTTATCCTCTTAGACACTACGATCCAAACTAGGACACAACATTGACGATAATGTCCTAGATTTGATGCTAGTGTTTGAGCCTTAAAAATGATCAATTTTAAAAATATTTAAACATGTATGGGTAGACCTCTGGTAATATTTTAACCCTCATGTGAGTTCAATTCAAAAAGTGTGGTATAAATATAAAATAAAATGTCATTCATTATCATTTGGAAATCACCAAGTAAAACCTATCAAGCTCACACTTAATCATTTTTATAACTAAGTTGGTGGACAATTCCATGGACATTTTAGGTAATACAACCACATTAATAAATAATGTGATAGTGTTATTTAAATAATGTGATCATGTTATTTAAATTATGGCTCGGTAATTACCTAGTCATAATGCAATCACATTATTATATAATGAGATCATGTTATTTTAAATAATAACATGATCACATTATTAAAACAATCAAGTTATTATTATTTTTAATAATGTAATTATGTTAATAACATGATTACATTACCTATGTCATAAAAAAAGTAAAAATAGAATCCTGAATGCAAAATCATCATTTTGCATTTGAGTTTCCTTGCTCTCATCAAGCTTCTATGATCATGTTTTGGGTGAGATAGATAAGAGAGTGATAGGAAGTTGTAAAATTCATACCAATAAGCTAATAATCAATAATGCCACCATATAGAAGAGGTATGTGATATAAATCTACACTTGTTAACCCTAAGTTTTCATAATTCTAATTATTTAACCATAATTTTTAGTTATAATTTGGTTTTTTTGAATAACCCATCTTATTAACCCTCCATAGAACCCTCTTGTTCCTCCTCCTCCTAACCCTCCTCATAACCCTTCAAAAGACCCTCTTATCCCTCCACCTAACCCTCCTACAATTCTAAAAAACCTCATAGCAATTAGGAGATTCTAATTAAAAACATTGTGGGAAATAAAATAGAAATTGAAGAATTAATTGGGAGAATGAGGAATCCCACTTCCACCAATCCCCACTGCACACAGCTAGCCAATTCCCTAGAGACCTTAATAAGTCAAATTAACTCTATAACAAGTTAAATTAATAGATGGAATTCATATCAAGATAGTTGTAGGGCTTATTATTCTAAAAAATTATTAGCACTTTAGGTCAAGAACAAAGAAATATCAAAATCCTCCATTTACACCCTATTCATTGACCTGGCTACGAAAGCCCCATTTCCTATAACCACTAAATGTTTTCAAATCCATAGTTGCATACATAAATTTAATCACAACCAATTTGGGATCAATGGTGGATGGTGTTTGAATATTAACTATGTAACAACCATGAGGTCCCATTATGTTTTAAAAAAAACTCTACTATGAGTTTGTCCTCAATGAGATTCTAAACTATTTTGATTTTAGTAAATTTTAGGGCCAAGGGAAAGGCTCTACGCAAGATTGACCAGGTACATGTTATGTGCCTAATTAGTCTATGGATTTATATCCAAAATCAACTTGAGCCCGAGAACCCCTATAAATTTTAGTAGGTCATGTATATCAACACTATACATGCTCTTAGTTTACTCAATGATACACTCATTTAGCGTACGAGTAGGATCTTATAGAGTGATGCTAGAGATATGCCACTTAGTGTACATACCCAACCCTACCATTATATTTATTATGGAGCTATGTGTATTGGACCTTATAATGACAATGATGCTAGTGGTTTAAAGGGATTGGATAATATTTTTATGAGTGATGAGTTTTTGGCACACACATTTGGTGTGTAGACATCAACCACTACATAGATGCAGGTATGTTTTATATAAATGCCATGTTAAATCTAATTTATATTTGAAACTTTAATTTAGTTAAAAATTAATTTACATAGAAATTGAATAATATATATGTCATTTTTTATGTCATAGGAGGTGATAGTGCCTTCATCATCATAGCCAACATTTATAGAATTTAATTTATGGTGGTTATTTTTTGCATATTTGGATGTAGCGAATGGCCCATCCACTACTACATATATCTCTATTAGGATGACACCATTTACTTATAAAGAGGTAAAATTTTAAGTTAATCTTATGCTCTATGTACATTTAGTTTATTTATATTTACCTTGTAAGTTTAAGTTAAATTTATCTTTCACATATCTTGATGTGTAGGTTCTAAGAAGATTACCTAATATGTATGGAAACACACACTTACCTCTACCAAATACCCAACTATGATATTTTATTGTCCCTCTTAGTCTTCTATCTTCAACCTCTTTATCTCTTTGATCACTTTGTATTTACTAGTTCTTTCTTGTTCACTCTTACCTACTCAATGAATCTTAATCCTCCTTGTATTCACTTAATCCCCCTTCTCTACTTGAATTAATTTTATTAATCAACTAGGTCTATATAATATTTAATTTTAACATCAACCTACTCAGTTCATACTCTATTTTCATGTTCTCTCTCTTTATCCTTGCTTTATTCTTTATAATCTTCTTATGTGTTTTCACAAGTTTGCATGCTACTTTAATTTTCTCATTCCAAAATAATCATAAGATCATATACCTACTAAATTACATCCTATTTCATGGATCCAACCATTCCACACAACCCCCAAGATTTAACTCTTCCCTTAACTTTTCTTTCCTCTTTTACATCTTCCTGTTACTAGCCCTTTTTTGAGGCAAACCTCCTTGTTATGAGTAAACTACAAAGATTGTAACCAAACTAGACCCATATTTAGATACCCCTTTATATCACATAGCTCATGTAAGTAATTTCATAATTGAACTCTTTTTGGAGAACACCAAAGTCAACACCCCTCAGGACTAATTAGGTCTCTTAGCCCTAATTAAAGGCTACTAATTGTGAAACCATACCATACGAACTCAAATTGAATTTAAAACTTCAAAATCCTTTTCATCCTATATAAAAACACCTATCCACAAATTTTGGAGATGAGTTGATCATCTTGGGGTACCATAAATCTTTAGAAGTTGTTATGAGGTATCACAAACCATTAAAGAGGAACCACAATACTTGTAAGCTATGAGAATGGGCTCAACAGTATTTATATGACTTATTTTGGACAATCCCATAAAGAACCCATGAATAATCTCATTAAATATTAGAGAAGGTTAGTTCACATGCCACAAGGATACTTATAAAATGAAGAACACATATCTAAGGGTCCTTTTAGGTAATACTATCTTAAAAATGAAGTTACTAAGCTCAATATAGTCATATTCTCATTTTGAATTATGTCACCATTACCATTATACATAAATCCACATGTTACGCTTGAAAATGAGTGCTAATAGAAAGGGAATTTAAGATAAAAGATAATAAATTAGCATTAAGGGTAAAAATACAAGGAATTAGATTTAACATGATTAAGACACATCATAGTGGGCAAATGTAAAGATAACTTGTAAATTTGACCCTTTTCTCCATTACTTCCATATTAATTTATACGATGTGATTTTAGTTCATTTTCTGATGTAACCACTAATTATATTGCATTTATTCCACCCAAATCAACTAAATTTCAACCTAATTAAACAATATTGACTATTAACCTACCTACAACCAACTCATAAATAGGTTTTAAATTCAATTAATTAAAATTTAATTTTTTTAAGATTAAAGTCATACTCATAGACATAATTAAAATATTTGGATAAATTAATTATAATTACTTTCAAATAACATCAATGAAAATCCAATTAGTACATTAAAATTGGTCACTGATTATTAAAACATCAATAATCATACTTAGTGTATTATTAGCTTAACAATGCAACTCTAAGAGTCTTTTTAGACATAAAGGACCATGACCTAGGCCCCAACATTAAATTGACTTATTTAAATAAAGTTAATTAAATAGTTATTTAAATAGATTTATATTGTAATAAGTGACTTCACTTAAGACATAGTGATAGTAGGATTTAAATTTTGCTTCATTTTATTACAATATCTTATACATGTTTATAATATTTGATGACCAATTTAAGAGGTGTGGTTTGTAAGAAGGGGTAGAGTTAGGGAAAGGGGGACTGAAAATTTTGGTTTCAACCTTACCTTCTCATGTTTGAGCCATAAAATTAGAATACAAATGATAATTCAATTGTAATATCTCATTACACCTCTTTCTTTGGCCATGACAAAGGTCTAGATTTCAATTGTAATGCCTCATTACACCTCTTGCTTTGGTTATGACAAAGGTATAAAGGGTAGAATACCTCTCAAATCAACATTCCTTATGATATAAAACATTGAATTGGGTGTCAATATCTTGTATACCCATTGGAAATTTTTGGGGGGAGAGCCACCATTTGTGTTAGTACTAAAATATGTGCTAGCCTCAATAATTACACCTTGCAATTTCTTCCAGTTCAACATCCAAACTATTTTCCAATTTTATTATATTGAGATAGAACAAGAAAATACATTTATAAGGTTAAAAATTGATATATTATAAAAGGAACTCACTTCCTCAACCTATTGGTAGAATGTTATTTACACACACCTTCATCAAGAGTTAGATTCACCATGGCTCACTCCTTTTTATTGGTTGGGTGCTTTCCTAAAAATCACTTATCATCCATCTATTATAAATGAATGTGATATCAATCCATGTATTATATATAGAGATACAAATGATTTATATCACACATATAATAGAAATATGATGGCCATATATGTGTATCTCAACCTTTCCCCAATAAATATATAATGGTATTTTACTCTATCCAAAGAAGCTTTACAAGTAAAGACAAAGTTCTTGATGTGTCTCGTATTCCTTTTCTCTCCCTAAATTTGCCTTTTCAAAGTTATACTATTATTTACACCTCCTACTCTTCCACTCACACTTCCTACATGTATTAAATTTTTTATATTACCTCAAACATGCAAACTACTTTTTATTCTTGGCCATTGCATGTTGTATGGCAGTCACACTTTCATGATTCTTGGTTTACACTATATTTTCATGATATGCACATTATACGATAATTATACTTCCATAATTCTTAGTTTACATTGTATTTTAATGATATGCATGGTTTCTATATATAATATTTGATACTTTATATAAATTTAAGTGAGACCCTATTTACATGAATAGTTGATGGCTCAAGTAGACACTCCTCCCTCTTTGTGAGTCAAGACAAACATAGGAATTACTATTGAAATTTCATCTACATAGGTGATGATAGAGGTATATATTAACTTATAATTTTGGATTGTTAAAATAGACTTGTTTTAGTAATTTTACTACATACTTGGGGAAAATATAACTTATGTAAATATATTGTGCATGTATGTTTGTCTTATGACATCTAATAGTCACAATTAGATGATTAATAAGGTAATTTCTCATGTTTTCCCCATATTTAAGATGCCTATTCAAACATATTATCCTACAATTGACTTGTTTGAGCATGAAAAATAGACTTAGCATGATCATGAGCTTGTAGTAAGTGAATGTTTAAATTATTTATTATTGTAGTTTAAAATTTATTTTTTGACAATTGGTTGAATGTATTTTATGTTAATTTTATAATAATTTTTGTATTTGAATAGGTTAAACTACAAGAAATCTATGAGTATAGGACCCATAGTCAAACTTTGGAGTAATACAAGGCATTATAGTGGTCTCCATCTACTAGCAGGGCATCCCAGGGAGAGTCTTCTTTGAGGAAGGTAAAGAGAGGGAGGCTATTTTATGAATATGATGTCTTACATGAGATGTACTTTTTTGTATGCTAATATGGTATTTTATGCATTTTTGGCATTATATATGCATATATGACATTCATGCAACATTAGATACTATGTTGGTAGATGTAATTTTTTATATTCTGATCATGGAAATCTATGTATTATTGGAATTACACACATGTGCTTAAATTTTATGCCCATCATAGTAATCTATCTAGTTTATATTCAATTTTTATTTCATTGTGTTATTATATAGTGTTGTTTTGAACCTCCAAACTAATCTATCAAATCTCATATTTAATGTTTTACAAAAATTAGTATTACAAAATTATTCTTTTAAATGTTATAAATCTTAGATCTCCCATATTTTTTCAAATTAAAGTTTTTATTTCATTGTGTGTAGTGGAAATGACTAATGACACTCTTATCACTTAGGATTAATGGCCTTATTCTCTTTGTAAATAATTATTTTAAACTTTTGAGACACTTATTGGTGCCATTAGATGTCTTAAAAACCTCTCACATTAATTTTTTAACTCATTTCATTCATTCCATTCAAAAACTTCCTTACAATCTTTCACTATCTTCTCACTAGGCAATCCTCTTAGGTTTCATGTACCAAATCTTGATATAGGTTTCATGAATATAATATATTATCATGGATTATATTTTATGGTGATATCATACTTGATTTAACCTCCTTCAAACCTTGAATCATACTTCAATACTCATTTTAACATAAAAAACTACTAATGACCCCACAAGGCTTATAACCTTTTTTTACCTTTCCACTTTGTTTTCAAAATATATCAACTCCCCTGAATATCCAAAAGAATTTTAGACCACCCTCTATCTTAATAACTTTTTTCCTAACGTTTCATTCTTCAATTCTCTCTATTGGTACGTTTTCCTTTATAAGCCCTTATTTAATTAGGCCTATCTAGGCCTCCATTCATGACACAGTCATCAAAACCATACAAATCCATAATTTATACAATAAAAACCACTTTAATCCTTATTGGGGCATCAAATTATGTTATAATACCAAAATTTAAGAATTTTACACATTTTGAATGGGAGTTATAAGGTTTTGGTGTTTGAAACCCTACTTGCGTATCTATAGAGGCCAAGAGGCTTCGTAATTCACTTTATTTAGTTTTAAGTCCTTCAAAATGAATATAAAAACTTATTTAGGTTTGTTTTATTAGTATCTACATTCCCCAATAGGTAATATCCTTTGACCAACCTTATCTCACTTTAACCAACTCAAAACATAGAAATCTATCACTCTTTAGTGGACTATATGCACTTTAGATGTTATTAAACCCCCATTGAACTATTGTCATAATATATTTTGCTCTTACATGTGATAAAAATTTGATCAAGTTCACAACCATAGACTTTATCAACCATACACATCCTTTTGTTGGCATGTTAACCAAATAGACACATGGTAACTGAGCAAAATAGGGGTTTGTTGTATTAGGTCTGTTTGTGTTCAATAGTGATTTATAATCTCCTAAATTACAACAAACTTATTTAGGTGAACATCAACCTTTCTTGGCATCTGATTACATAATATGGAATTGGTTGTCTAACAAATAGAGTGCTAACTACGTAAATAAGGAAACTTTTTAAATAATAGGGTAATGAACATTTGTTACTTATTTTCAATATAACCTAGACATCCAAATACTCACCATGAACCCTGCATGAATGCATATGTGAATCTACTCAAATAATACCATGAATTTGTTGACATGAAGTTTCAAATACATTAAGATAACAAAATTTGGGGATTGTCATATTCCTAATAGAGTTCTCATTAAAGAATGTTATTTTTTAATTTCTCTCCCTTTTGGAGATCACCCAAACTAAACCTTATAACCTAACACATATTTGATATTAATTAAATATTATTTATCATTCCTCCTTCTTGCATCATATTTCACCAATATCATCATTTATTCCCTTTCTTGACTATAACCTATAGTATCTTATTTAAACCTGCCAATACACACAAAAGTGACTTCATCATGACCTCTAGGGCCTTTCAAAGATAATATAAAAATTGATGACAAGCCAATACTATTGCATAAAATATAGATACATATAATCATTCCATATTTATTCACTTTTAACAATCTTAATTACAAAACATAACCCATGAAAAGGAATGGATTATCTTCTTTTGAGAGGTATGCTATCTTCTCTTCATTTACCCCTTTTTGCTTTGGTCTTGGAGCTTTCTCTCACCTCTCTCTTTTCTCTCTATCCCTTCTATGCCAAAAAATGCCTAAAAATTCTAATTCATCCTAATTAAAAATTATTTTAGCTAGTTACATAACTTATTCTCTTACATCTAATGCGAGGATAGTGTTAACATGACTAAACATGATTCTTAAGGGTCATCACCTTTATAACTTTGGCATGACATGCATTTAACCCCATTTTCAATTACTTATGGGACATTTTAATAAAACTTATCTAACCTAAAATTTTAAAAATATGCTCTTACATCACCTTATATCATCCCTTAATACCACCTACTAGGTCAAGATGTCATTTACTCATTAAGTTTCTAGGTCTCTAGTTTAAGTTGTCAAAGTTGTCAAAGTTTAAGTTATGGTTGTATAACTCTAGTTTCGATTCTTCATAACTGAAAATGACATAGTAAAAATCTATAGGGGGGTAGATAATATCTAGTACCAAGTTATTATCCTCCCATCAAGCCCAATTGACAAAGTCACAACCCATTCTAGCCTCAAGAACATCCTTCCTGATACAAGAAAAATGTATTTTTTAGCCTAAGTTTAAACACCCATAAAATGAAAATTGTAAGTCATTTTAATGAACCATAAAATATTTAACTTACATATTTAATCCCTATAATCTCACCCTAGATCACTTAGGTTTAATATTTGATAGCAATCCATTGTATAAGTTATAGTGAGGGGTCCAAAAATGTAACTTTTTGGTAGTGAACAAGTAACTTCTTGATCTCCAGCTAGCATTTTTGCATCCAAGACCTCCACATAAGAATATATAACTTTGGTCACATAAAAATAGGAAAATTACATGTTAAAAAACCACCATGACATTTAAATCCACCATAAATGCATTTTTACTACCATTATGGAATGCAAAAACACTAACAACAAATGTTGTCAAAGTTTAAGTTATGGTCATAAAACTCTAGTTTTGAGGCTTATTGAATAAAAATTGAAACTAAAAACACATCCCAAGGAGGCATATAATGTATAGAACTAGGTTATTTGCCTCCCATAAATCCTAATCAACAAACCCACCACCCATTCTAACCTCAAGAACACTCTTCTCAATATAAAAAAATGCAATTTTTAGCCTAAGTTCAAACATGCATAAAAAAAATAGTAAGCCATATGAATATTTAGATCCATATCATACCTATTTAAATCCTCTAATCACATCCTTGAGATCTCAAGTGAAATATTTGAGATAAATCCATTAGACAAATTACAGTGAGGGTTCTAAAAATGCAACTTTTTGGTAGTGAACAAGCAACTTCTTGATCTTCAACTAGCATTTATACCTTTGTGACCTCCACATAAAAATATAATACTTTGATCACATACATATAGGAAAATTACAAGTTATCACACTGCTCTGAGGTTCAAATCCACCCTAAAGTTCATTTTCACCACCTTTTTGGAGTACAATAACACTGACAACAAATGCTGTCAAAGTTTAAGTTGTGGTTATAGAGCTCTAGTTTTTATGATTTTTGACTAAAAATGGAATTTAAAACATGTATATGGGGGTGGATAACATCTAGGACCAAGTTTTTGGCCTCCCATCAGGCTTGATCAATAAACTCACCACCCATTCCAACCTCATGAACACCCTTCCCAATACAAGAAAAATGAAAATTTTTAGCCTAAGTTCAAACATGTGTAAAACAAAAATTTTAAGTCATTTATATGAACCATTAGATCCATCCCCTACCTTTTTAATCACTATAATCACATCACAAATCACTTAATTATAATATTTAAGAGCAATCTATTGGACAAGTTGCAGTGAGGGGTCTAAAAATGCAATGTTTTGGCATTGAACAAGTAACTTCTTGAAATCCAATTAGAATTTTTACCTTCAGGAACTCCACCTCAGAATATATCTATAATGATCATGTCTAGATAGTCAAATTACATGTTATAACACTAACACAATGTTTAAATCCACCTAGAAGTTCATTTTCACTACCATTTTAGAGTGTAGAAACACTGCTAACAAATGTTGTCAATGTTTAAGTTATGATTGCATAACCTTAGCTCTAATGTTTCCTAACTAGAAAATGACATTGCCAACATGTTTAGGGGGGAGGTAGATAACATATAAGACTAGGTTATTGGCCTCCAATTAGGTCTACTCAATAAATCCACCACCCAATTTAGCCTCAATAATGCCCTTCCTAATACAATAAAAATGCATTTTTAAGCCTAAGTTCAAACACCCATAAAATTAAACCTATAGGTTATTTCCTAAGCTTCAATCATGTACAACCCTAAACTTTGATCACGTCAAACTTGAGCATCTCTTAGCTTTAAGAATATATAATTATTTACTAATAGGTGTTGATGCCTCTAAGTGTATCATAAGTGATCTTAGTGTTTAGACAAAACTTATCATTTTATAATTCAGATCATGAGTAGTAGGTTTTGGTAATTTGGTTACCTATGATGAAACAGTGAAAGAACCCATAATATTTATAAATTTTAGTGGTTGGGATCCACCTTGGCACTATCTTTTCAAATTTAAGTAATCTATGATAATATAAATGAATTATGATCAAATTACAATTTTAAATACTAAGATAAGGTGGACATATACAATGAAGTTTTAATCTAAAGTGAATTGTTAAAAAATAAATAAAAAGGTAGGGTAAGTTAGAGAAGAAAAATGTTGTTGATATTCATCTCAGACATCATGACAAAGTTCTAGTGTTTCCTAGGTATGCACTTAAAACCAATATATGAAGTAAAATATCTTAATCTCAAATCACAACATATATCAGACAAACTTCTAAGGAGGATAAGACATAATGGAAATAAATACCACATTTACTTTAAAGGTTTACTTATTTAATTAGATAGTTGATATAAATATATGGATGTAAAATAAATAAGATGAAGAAAACTAAGGAACCTTAAATTAACCTAGAATAAGCACTAGTTAACAATTCTACATTTAAAAGGTACATGCCCAAAATGTAAAAGAACCATTCAAATCTAAGATTCAGAACAAACAATTGAGAGAGAAAACATATTACAAATGATGAAAACAAATTCAAAAAAACTTTTTACAATTCCTTTCTTGCATTAATATCTCAAAATTATACAAGTTTTGGATCAAAACTCCCCCTCTTTTTATAATAGACAATACTCCTTTTATACAAACAATGAAGTATGTTGATCAGTTGTAATAAATTACAAGTGTATAAATGTAAATGATAATTTTTATTTTTTTAAATATTATATAATACACTATAATTTTCAAAATGAATTGACCTATAGTAACATATGCTAACAAAATGCATATGCCTTTACAAAATAATATCCCTTTTTCAAAATTTATAATGCTTTAATAAAAGAGAATATTCCTAACTATCTAGTGAACCCTGTGCTGATGAAGTCCCTTAGTTATGATAAAGTAGCCTTACTTCCTTTTGATTTTTCTCCTCAATAAGTCTCAAATTAACTATATGTTCAAGGAAGAGTTCATCCTCTTAATCAGCTAGGTCTTCAAGGTGCCTATTATTTCTCTTTAGGGCTTCTTTAATGCTCCTTACCTCAACTATCTTTTCTTCTATAGTTAGGATCATATCCATGATCCTATTATTTTCATTCCCAGACCTACCTTGGCTCTTTCTCTTTAATTCCTACATGACAAAAGTGGTTTTATGCTTTAATTATTCAACTAAAATTATGCCCATGGAGCTAAGTGTTGTAGGTTTGGCAATCATGGTCTTAAGGAACCGCTCTATCCTATCTAACAACTCTTTATCATCCCTAAGGAGTCTTTAAAATCTCTTAGACCACATGCTCAATCCCTAAAATTTATCAATAATAAATCCCATGATTGTGTTTATACGGTCAACGATGATGGTCTTGAAACCCAAGATTTTATCCCCTATCAAGATGCTAATTACATCCTTCATCTTATCTTTTGAACTCTACCATTGAGTAATTAAACCCCTGGCTACTACATCTTATTGACCTAATACACCTTGTCTTGCCTTTGTTATCTTTATATAATTAGACATGTCATAAAAGGATGCCTCAAACATCTCTATCATAGTATTTGAGATAGATAAAAGAGTTTTCCTCTCTAGATTTTCCTTTTTCTTCTTCATGTTATCTATTTGCTATTTCATGCCCTCGATGCCAGTTTGTAGTTAGGATAATTGAGATTAGGCCAATCCAAGTATATATTATTCAAATATGGTGTACTCAATCAGATTAAAGCCTCTTATTGGAGTTAAGCCAATAAATGATTACACTTTTTGAGGAATTAATTCTTTACTATAAACCATGGTTCTCTTTTTTGTTACCCTCTCCAAACCTATAGTTTCTATATTGAATTGGACTCTGACTGATGATTGAGTTATTTGAGGATGCTCTAGAGTCTCTATTTGGGTGCCACTTGACTCCCCAAGGGTAACCATATTTTTTATATTTCTCTTCCTTCTACAAGGTAATTATCCATGGCTTAAGCTCATCATGAACAATTATGTCCACTAACTTGGTTAGGGCCTAAGAATGTTTTAGAGTAGGAATATTTTATAACTTGCTAGAGATTAACCATTTAGAGATGGTTGGTCCTTGTAGAAAAATGTATTCACTAAATATATTTAACTCACTCAATGGGAGAATGAAGGTTAGTTTGGGTCTCTTTGTTCTTATTGGAACTACTGCAAGTTCAACCTTCCTCTTTTGTGGGGGAACAACTAGAACCAGAATCAAAGTTAGTTCCTTCCCTTTTTATATCTCCACCTCTTTAGTTTAGGGCTTAGGTTCCTTCATCTACATTTATTCTTCATCAAACTAATAATTAGTGGAAAATGTCTATAATGCATCTTCCATTGTTTCACCTATGTTCAATGCCACCACATCAATATATTCAATTTGAGATCTTGGTTTATTGGGTTGGGCTAAAGATGATGTCCTCTCTCTAGGTATTCTTTATTTAGGCCTATGTTTAGATTATAACTCAAAATTTGGGACTTCCACTTATGATTATGGATTTATGGGAAGAGGTTGAGAGGATTGACCTCCCAACAAGTGGTATTGCCTTAGACCAAATTGCCAAATGTCATCACTTCCTTTTTGGTCTGTCATTAATATAGATTTTGGGTTGATGCCTTATTATTCAACCTTGGTATATATTGAGTCATATAATCCTATCCAATGTTCATGGGTCAAACTTATTTATTTGGCCTTCAAATGTTTCCCAAATCTGTCATTGAGGTCCCACCCTCTCAACTCATCATGTTGTAACTTAAAAGATGATCTATGCCTAACAACATATTTAATATTGTCCTAATGATGGAAGATGGTTCTAAAAATAGATAAGGGTGAAGGATGTAATATTCCTTTCCTTTTAATTCTAAAAAACCCATCTATAACATTGCATATTTTTAATTTAACTTCTTACTTAGCCAATTTGTTTGGAATATGAACTAGCAATCTTAGTGGTACTAAATCCTAATGATTGTGTAGTCAAAATAAAACTAGATGTCCCTAATAGACTCAATGGATTTATTTTCTAATGGGATGACTCTGGGCATTGGGTATCCTATTATATAATCATTCAAGGTAGGATAGATACAGACATAGATAAATTAGATATGGTCCATATACTTGAAGATATGTAATTTTGAATAGAAATAGGACATTGTATGTGTATTTTCAAGTAACCATCCCCTAAATTTGGGGATATCAATTATATAAATTAGGGTGTATAATAGATAAGACATCATAAAGAAGTTTTTCCTAGACCCTTTCCTAATTGTTAGGATTACCTAAATAAACATGTGCTTATAAGTTCACCAGTGGGAGGGGTGAGATCCTTATCAACCATAAAGTATACCAAGGGTACCCAAATTATATCAAAATAAGTGGTATTAGGATTTACACATAGCCTCTTCATAAATCTCATTATCATCCTAATTCCATGTTAGAATTGACTGATGGGAATGTTTCCACTGAGGTCAAAAATCACATGGTTTCTATAATGCAACCATGGGGCTAGGATGGTTTTGAGGTCATTTTTATTAGTCTATTCATTAAGTATGGGTACATATTCTCAAGGCTTGGTTAACTTATAATAGTTATCAAAATAAATGGGAGACATATAAGCAATGAATTTATGAGTATGTTTATTAAACAACATACCCTTTTCAATTTTACATTCTTTAAAGATAGGGAGGAGGACATCTATATAGTGAAGTACCTATGGTTTTGCTACTACATTGTGAAGGATCACCATCTATGCTAAAACCAAGCCATAATATCTAGTCTTTAAGGGTTAAATCTTTTCATCCTCTTTCTTTATGGGCTATAATTCTTCAATTATCCAAAAATGATTAGACCAATTATTATCTCTAGTGTTCAATACCACAACATCAAATACTACATATTTAAAGACCCTTCTTTCTAAATATGTTGTTAAGTAGAGCTTTATGTCCTTTCTATGTTGTTTTCAAGCTACCATGACTATGATTTTATAGAATTTGCTCACTAGTGGTCTATATTTTTCCTCTAGATTAGTCTACACTTGCTCAAATAACAATTAAACTCTCTTGGGCTCAATTATGATCAATTTGTGATTGAATTAGGGATTTTTAGATGCTTAGGGTTTTTTTGTAGGTTGTTTCAAGCTTTAATGGTGATGGATTTTTTCACTTGAGTTAATTCATGCCTTGGATTTGATTTTAACCTTGGCATTTATACCTTTACTTTTTTACACCCAAAAAATATCTAGTTTTATCACTTTTTGCCCAAATGACATCACTATGGCATATACATGACACTTTTAGGGCATTTTATCAATTGATATTCAAAAATGACTATTAGTTTTTGAAAAATCTACTTGATCTCACTCTATTAAATCATATTGCATGGATCAATGCTTCTCATTGATCTTGATCCCAAGATTTAAAGGCTATTGGTCATTATTTGTACTAAGCTTTATGGTTATGCCACTTGGTAGTCCCATGGGGCTTCCCAAGTTATACACCTTGTTAATTTCATCACTTGATGTGCATTTTCCATGTGGTAATCCTGTGGGCCTTTAGAGGTTTGGTTGAATAGTCCATAGAGATATCACTTCATTTGATCATCTTTCTTTAATCTCACATGAGCCATAGATCCTAAAAAGGTGCATGATGTTTAAGTTAGCATCGATACATTAGCCTATGTTCATAACAAATGGGGGACCATACAACAACAACATTGGACTGTGGGGGGGATCGCATTTACGCCCCCCCCAAAAAAAAAAAAAAAAACCTAGCTTGGGCTTGCATCTACAAGACCAATGTTCCTAAAAGTCCATGGTGCCTGGCTCTAGATCCATGAACTAGATACCAGATCCATGCGTTGGTTATGACCAAGGGCAATCAAAATGGTGACATGGTAGAGGCTGTGTGAATTATGTGTGTCATGCTTGGGGACATCAAATGGCTGTAGATTATTGATGAGGATGGGATTTATGCATTTTCTAAGCAAATGGAAGTGTCATTTGAGTTGGTGAAGCTGATGAAGTAACTTGGTAGGCTGCCAGTTTGGGTAAACCCTTTTGGGGTGGGCCACAAAAGCAAGGTCTTCTATAGCCTGGTCTTAAAGGCCTCTATATCAGGGGTGGATCTACCCATGCTGTGTTGGTGCTAAGGGTGAATGGGGTGTTAGATGCCATGGGAATCGATTGGCAGTCCTGCAAAGGAAAATTTTGATGGCTGCCATTTGTGAGAAACTCTTTTGAATTTGTGTTCTTGAGGTTGCTGGATTAAACCTGGGCACCTGCTCTGTTCATGTTTTTAGGGTTTAAGGGTGTGGTGTAGCATGGCCTTTTTCTTGATATGACTACGGCCATAATTATTGCTAGATCTAATGGTGTATCCATCAAATCAAAGTGACAGAGAAACCAAAGGTATTTTGTAGATTTTTAATGTCACAGAAAATGCTTGTGTCATTTTTGCAATGGCAACCTGCATTGTTGGTTAGGGCAGAATGCTAAAGAGAAATATTTTTTAGCATTCTTTTCCCTATGTTGTAAGCTTAGGTTGTAAAACTTGGTTTTGATGAGGTTTTAGGTCCTTATAAAACTTGGGTACTTTTATTGGACTATGTTTGTGGTTTCAGGTCCCTGTAAAACCTGATATTGATACTATTCTTCAGTAGGTTTTAGGAATGCTTTTCCTGGTGGTTGTTAATGCTTTATCTTTCTTGATTTTGTTAAAGGGTTTTGAGGTCCCTTCAAAACTTGCTTTTACCTTAATCTAAAATAAATGGGGGACCATGGATAATAAAGTTGAACAAGCTCGGAACATAATAAAATGACCCTTAAAACATGAAGTTAGACCATGATAAAAGGGAATGAATGGCTCATGATATAAAGGGGACCAAATATATAATTTTAGGCTATGATTTGGTCATGTTGAAAAACATGAATAAGCCTTAGTGTAAAAATTAAGCTTGAGTTCACATCCCTTTTAAAGTGTTCCCACCAATTTTTCTCCTACCAAATTTTGAAATTAAATCAAAGGATCTAAGCTAGGGTTTTAAGAAGCTTAGACATATATTTAACTTAGATTTCCATAGAATGAAAGCTAGTAAAAACCCAATTTGGGATTGAACTATAAAATATTAGGCATGATCTATTCTTTCGAGGGTCCATGAAACCTACAACTTGAAACATAGAGATCAAAGGTTAGAATTATTAAGCAAAGTTAAGGCTGAACCTTGAGAAAATGAACCAATGTATAACATAGTGTGGATGATTTTCAAATACAAATAATGTTCAATCATGTTATTATCACTATGATCATGTGAATTTTTAGTTTTAAGGTAAAAATTGCATAATTTAACACATGGGTCCCCAATTTTTATAAATAGGGGGTATGTTGACCTCAACAAATGACAAATTTTAGGGAAATCATAATAATATGTTATAATTTAGAGACTTTGGTTCAAACAAAGAATTATATTACTTATTATAATTAATTAGTACCATCATCAAGATCAATTTATAGTTGAAAAAATCTTGCAACTACATAATTAGGATCAAACATCAAAACCTAGCCATGTTATGTGTGTACTTTGATTCCACTTACTATTTGCCATGGGATTTAGGGGATAAATTTTAGGTTTCATGTCTTAAATCATTAACATTGACTTATAACATGTTTGGATATTCATTAAGAACCATGATTTAACTTAGGGAAGGCTTACACATTGCTCTAATATTAGCCAAACATCTATATTCCTAAATGAGATGCATTTGGATCCACTCAAGGCCTTTCTCTAATGCCGGCTAGGAATCCATAGCCCCAATGGAGATTACCAGAATCACCTTTGATTGGAATTTTTTTAATTTTGCATTAAGCTCTTATTTTTTGTACCTTTTAGATATTTTAAGATTTTTAGCAAAGGTTGGGAACCAAGTCATTTAGGTTTAGGTATTTGGTCAAATATATGATCCTAAGACAATCACCTATGGTTGAAACTTTGTTCCAAGCAAGGATATTTATTAAATGTAAACATGACTGTGCCTTAATAATTCAAGCTTTCATCCCAAATATGTGAGTCTTATTGAAACCAAATTTAGATCAAAATGATGTTTAAATTTCCATAAAATAATTGACCTATCTACCAATCCTTACTATTTTCTTTAAACTATAATATAAGCTCACATTTAAAACCCATAATCAACAAATGTTTAAGATTCATACCTGCATTTATGAACTATGGAATTCTTGAGTATTTAAGATGATCTTTGATTTGAGGGATTTCCTAAAGACTTTATTATAAGCAAGGAACCAAGCAGAGAAAGAAAATACACAAAGTAGAAAGGAAATAAGTAGTAATAAAAGAAACAAACAAATATATATAAATGTATGTACATACAAGGGATAAGAAGGAAAGAATAAAAAGAAACTAAACTAGCCTACCTGCACTAACTCTAACTATTCTTATAGTTATTCCATGAAGACCCCAAGTGGAGTAGAATAAAAATAATGCTTGAGATACTACCCATTGTGGGCAAAGTGAATTTAGCTCCTTGTAGGTTTTTTAGTTTGAAGGTGTTGTTTCTAAGTGTCTTAAAAAATTGACATGAATCTATCCATAAAGGTGTAAACTTGCCATGTTTACCCTTAGGATCAGATGCTTTATCCCAAATAAGAACTAGGGATCCTTGCCTAAACACCTTTATCTTTGATCATTTGTCAAAACACTTTTTCATTGTGGATTGGTGCTTGTTAAAGTTGGAAAAAGCCTCTTATTTGGCATCTTCCATTTGAACAATGTCTAACAGTCTTGAATTTTCAAGTTTTTGATCTTCCTTCATATATTCTTTCATAAAACTGTATGTAGGTAACTTGAGGGTGATAGGTAAGATGGGTTCTTTGCCATACACCAATATGAATGGTGATGCCTTTGTGGCCTAATTGATTCTTATCCTATCTATCCATAGGGCATATTTGAGAAGCTTGTGTCACATTTTGGGCTTGTCTACAATAGACTTATTTATTACTTTCATGAAGTTATTATGATTCAAATATTCCATTACCTGAGGGGCAATGGCTAAACAAGAAATTGAGACTAATATTGTTATCATATGCCCATTTTATCATTTCAATGGATATGAAATCAGATCCGTTGTCACATACTAGAGAGACCAGAGTTCCAAATTTGGTGCATATGTATTCTTCCAAAAAATTGATGACCTCTTTAGTTCTATACTATTTAGTATCCATCACCTCAATCCATCTGGTATAGTAGTCAGTAGCAATTAGAATTTACTTGTGACTTTATGATGAGTTGGAGTTGATTACCCACATGAAATCTAGTCTAAATTGAGCTAAAGGTTTATCCACCATAACTAGCTACAGTGGCATGGATGCCTTGGGATCCTTTATGCTAAAAATTTGACATGATTGCAATTACCTTACATGATTATGGGCATCCTTGAAGATGGTGGGAAAATAATAAATAGATCTAAGGATTTTTTGAGTTTTTTTCCTTCCAAATATATGTCCACTTCTAAGCTTCTCATGAAAAGTGCTCATGATCTTAGTTGCTTATTCTTTAGATATACACCTTAGGTAAACACCCTCAATGTTTTTTTGGTACAACACTCCATCTTTAATCAGGTAGTGGTTTGCCTTGAGTCTTAGGGCTCTTCTTTGATCCTTGGTCATACCTACAAGATAAGTGCCATAAATTAGTAAATGGATGATTGGATCATACCAATCATTGGACTAAAAACTTTCTTATCAAACCTACATGACATTAAGCTTGGGGTTAGCATTGGTAATAATTTTAATTAAACCTTGGTACCTTACCAATTTTATAGTCTTGAGTTCAGTGCCATATTCCTATAACAATAAAATCCACTTACCTCTCTTTTCTCCTATTTCATTTTGTCTCAACATGAGATTTATAGTAGGGTTAAGTAGGATGGTGTACTTTATTCCTAAGAATGTAGTGCCTAAATTTATTTACTACCTTTACTAATGCACATGCTTGTTTATCAATTAAAAATAATTAAACTTAGAATTCTTAAAATTTGTGATTATGAAAGTAATTGTATGGTCACATCTATCATTTTTTAAAGTTAAAACTACAATAATAGTGTGGTTAGAAGCAAAGGCGTAAAGGTAAAATCCTTGAGAAATCTAGACTTATCAGGACTGGAGCTTGACCAATTGTCTCCTTGACGTATTTAAAGGCTTTCTTAGTTTCATCATTCATAGAGATTTTGGCATCATTTTTTAACATATAATTAAATGGTTTGACAATGTTTACAAATCCATAAATAAACTTTCTTACAAAGTTAATTTTGTCAAAGAATGATTTTAGTTCTTTCCTACTATTAGGAGGTTGTATCTTTGATATAAATTCCAATGTATCAAGATCTATAGAGATTCCCTCCTTAGTAATGACATGGCCCAAAAGTTTACCCTCAGTAATACAAAATATGTTCTTCTTAGGGTTGAGAAAGATCCCATACCTTTTGCACCTTTCAAATACCTATTGTAAATGCATGATGTGGTCATCCCTATTTTTAGAAAAAAATAGTTAAATCATCTATGTATATAATGATGAGTTTACATACCAAGCCTTGGAAAGCATGATACATGGCTCTTTGGAATGTTTCTCCTATCTTGATTAGTTTGAATAACATCTGATTGTATGAAAATGTGCCCCATTTGGTAGTGAAAATAGTCTTCATCCTATCTTCTTGATTCACCGATACCTAGTTAAACCCTAAAACTCCATCAAGAAAGGACATCATATTAGAACCATAAAAACTTTGTATAACTTGGTCTAAATAAGTCAAAGGATAGTTATCCTTTTTAGATTATTTATTTATATTCCTAAAATCAATGCACAATCTTATTTCACCATTTTTTTACTAACTGGCACCAAATTAGCGATCTAGGTAGAGTTCCTAATGGGAAATACAATTTTGGCATCTAAATTTTTTTTGACTTCTTTAAAAATGATTGGTTCTAAAATAGGGTTGATAGGCCTCTACTTTTATCTAAAAGGTTTTTAGTCTTTCTTGAAGGTTATGGTATGAGTGGTGACTTTTGGATCAAAAATATTCAAGTCATCATAAGACCATGCTATTATGTCCTTATATATTGTCATCAAGTATTTAAATTTTTTATCTTCAATGATCATACATGATGGTCCAATATTAACTAGTTTAGGTTAATCTTGAGGTCCAAGATCAACTAATTTGTAATCCTTCCCACTAGCTTTGGGAATCTTAGTGTTCTCAGCTAGTTTATCCTAGTCAAATAACCTCTCCAAGGCAATCATTCCTTTTAGGATGTTGTTGTTATTTAGCTGAATGACTTTGTTCCAAAATCTATCATCTTCTTCTAGAGTACTCTTATTGGCCTCATCTATGACATGGGCTTCAAAAACCCCTGAATTGGTCATGAAATCTAAGATCTGTTGGTCATGATTAAAAACTTGTAGGTGGTTTATGTTATCTAAAACAAAAGGTCATGGAACTAACTCAATACTAAAGTTTTGAGAGTCATGGTTTGGCATAAGATTGGCTATAGCTGAGGTAAGTTCATTAGCAACCTTGTTTTCTTCCCTAGGGGTGGAAACAATGTTAAAAGCATCAAAATATTATAGCAAATCATAGAATCTAAAATTATATCCCTTGAGATATGATAATTTAAACAATACCTACTCCTCACCTGATTGATTACAAGTTTTGAATCACTATGAACTTGTAATTCTTTGAATTTGTACTTGATGCCAAATTATAAACCTAAGATCAATGCTTCATATTCTACAAGATTATTTGTTCATGGAAATAGGAGTCTAGAGGAAGCATGATATTACCTACCAGCAAGATTGGTTAGGATAACTCCTACTCTGAACCTAGACTTACATCTAGCCACATCAAAATATAGCTTCCATAATCCAAGAACAATATGAAAAGGATTAGAATCACATATCTTGGAAATTTTAAGAGTGAAAACTCCAAAATTAGAGTCAACCATGTTCACCTTTTCATTCACAACATTAGGTTTTGTGATCATGTGCTTCATTTGAGGCTCTATTTCCACTATGATCTGATTTGGGACTCCTTTCCATGGCATCTATAAATGTGAATAGTTAATGGACATATATCCATTCAGGCCCTTTATCCACTCTCTTCTTAATAATAACCCATAAGCATCAGGTATGTCTACCACCTAGATATCAATAAATTACTAGACTATAGGATCAAAGGTAAGCTACATATGAACATTTAATAATTCCCCAACTACCTTGACGTTAGACTTATTTAACTGAGTAACAACTCTCTCAGATTTGATAGTAGTCAAGCCAAGTTATTTACAAATACCTACTAGCATAATGTTGGTGGATATACTAGAATGTAATAAACAATTATGTATATTCTTACCAAAATTTTTGATGGTAATTAGAAAAGGTAGGGATTCTATTTTAGCTTTATACATAGCAACATTGGCATTATCACTCTTGGATGGCTTGGTAGATTTCATGGATAAGGACTCCAATAATAGGTCCATTTGTTTAGTGATTTATGTCAATTCATGCAATGAAATATTAGCCTTAATTTTATTCATGTCCTCCATAATATTATGCCTAGTTTTATTGGAAGAATTAAATGCATAAGTGCTATGTTTATAAGTACTTCCCTTTGGAGGTTTTGGGTTATTATCCAAATTAGTGTTTGAAGGAGTGCCAAAGTTATTTGGAGGCATTAAAGTAGTCAGGGGTTGATTTTTATCTCTATTCCTTAGAGGGTATTCTTTTTTAAGAACTACTGAAAAGCATAAACTTCTTCATGAATATCATCAAGTTCATTGTCTTCTTGGAAAGGGAAGTCAAACATCTCAACCATGAAGACTTGGTCAATATATTTGGATCCTGATGTAGTTGCATCATTATATTTTCTAGGAAATACCTCAAATGTATCCAAATCCTCTTGAAAGGTCTCAAAATCTTTATAGAATTCAATGCAATTATCTCACCATGCCTAGAAATGCAATGTACCCTACAATAATCAGGCAAAGTAATATCAATATAGATTTATATCCATTATTTTCTTATAAGAAGACTTATCATTATTATTTTTATTATAACTATCATTATGGATCTTGTTATTTTACCTATTAAAACTTTAGAAAGAAAAGTCTTGACCCAAACTCTCTCCAGTAGTACCAACTTGTTTCTGCAGTTGAAGAAAATTAGTGTTTAACTTTTGGACCATTTTAAAGATAGAGTCATTTTCATTTTTAGGAGCCTTAGAGTTATGAACCTGATTGTTATTAGTACCATTAGATGGTACTAAATCTTTTTGATCACATGGATTAAATCCATTTTTAGTAGTGTTCAATAATCTTAAGTTCTATGTAGGATGAGCATGACCTAGAGGTAATTGTTTCAATGTTGGTATTTGATTCAAGGTAGGTATGTTTTGATTGTTAATGGACAAGACATTCAAAGTGGGTAAATGTGGGTTGAAATTGAGAATAGAGTAAGCCAATTGATCTTGTGGTTGCATTTGATCATTAATGGTCACTAATATAGATTAGGTTAAAGCTAGATTATTCATAGGCCCAAAAACTCTCTTTATGAAAAAAGAGGTCATGGGATCCAAGGCATCTTTATATATTTCTAAGGCTAAAGCCTCATCTATTTTATAAAGAGATATAGTAATATTGAACATATTTTTGAACCTAACATTAAATGTTCTTATAGGTTCAATTTCATCCCTTTTTATCGTGGTGAATTGATGGTGTAAGATAGAGGGACAATAATTTTTGCAAACATTATTAAAGCAGTCCCAACTGTTAATGTAATTTTCAATTAAATTTAAAAAACCATTTATATGCAAAATATTTAAAGTAAAAATAGATATCATACATGATACATCCTCATAGACTATATTTATCAATCTTAATGCAACTTAAAATGACTTAATATGTTTCCCTACAATTACAATACTAGTAAGACTAAATGTTGTCAAATATTTCTCAAGGTTACAAAGAGGGTCATATACCAAATTTGGTATGTTGATAGAAGAGACATCTAGCTAAGACATACCTTGATTAGGTTTGAATATGTGAGCACCTTGAATCAGGGAAGTTATCAAAGACTTTGAAATCTTGCACTTACCTTCGTCCCACTTAGCGCTTCTATGGACTTCTAACTCGAGCATGGGTTCCCTAGTCTTTGAACATGACATTGTTCTGATACAAGTAGTTTCATCTTGATAATTTTCAATCCTTTTTACAATAAGATGTTTTAATCATTAAATTTGTAAATAACAATGATAAAAAGTGCACATTAAGAAAATTTTGTAAAAATTCATATAAAGAACAATAAAAGACAACAATATTCAATTAAATTAGCTCAAAGAAGTGTCCAAATACATAGGTATGAATGATCATTATTCATTTAAGTCTAAAATAAAATCAAAATTTCAAAGTATTCATTAATATTTGGTCAAAACAACTATTACTAACCTCAAATATTTTGGACTCACAATTTTAAAGCTATCTTTACCAAAATCTAACATATGCCTTCAAATAATTTCAATCTTTGTCTAAATAAGTACAAATACTAGTCTAAAACTATGAATATCACCAAAATTTACACACTTATGCTAAAATAAGAACACGTATGTAAAAATGAAGTGATATTTAAGCATAATTCATAAAAACTAGTAAAAATACTATAGATCTACAAAGAATTGGCCTTTCTTCTAGATCCATTGGAGATCTACTTATTGATGCCTCCAAGTGTATCACATGTGGTCTTAGTGTTTAGATAACACTTAAAATTTTAGAATTTTAATAATTTAGAGTATGAGTATGAGGTTGTGGTAATCTTGTTACTTGTGATGAAATAGCGGTACAGAGCAAACTATTCCATAATATTTATAAAGTTTGGTAGTTGGGAGCCACCTTGGCACTATCTTTGAAAAGTGAAGTAATCTATGCTAATATCATTGAATTATGATAAAATTCTATGTCTAAATACTAAGGTAAGGTGGAAATATATAATGAATTTTTAATATAAAGTGAATGGTTAAAAAAGAAGTAAAATGGTAGGGTAAAGTAGAGAAGAAAAATGTTGTTGATCTTCAGCTCAGACATTATGACAAAGTTCAAGTGTTTCCTAGGTATGCACTTGAAACGAATATATAAAGTAAAATATATTAATCTCAAATCACAACATATATCAAAAAAACTTCTAAGGAAGATAATACACAATGCAAATAAGAACCATGTTTACTTTAAAGGTTTACTCCTTTAAGTAGGTAGCTGATGTACATCTACAAATGTAGAGTAAATAAGATGAAGCAAACTAAGAAACCTTCAATTAACCTAGAATATACACAAGTTAAAAATTATAAATTCAAAAGGTACATGTCCAAAATTTAAAATAACCATTTAGATATAAGATTTAGAACAAACAATTGAGAGAGAAACCATATAGTAAATGATGCAAACAAATTGAGACAATATTTTCATAATTTATTGCTTACATTATTAACTCAAAAATATACAAGTTTTGGTTCAAAACTCCCCCTTTTTACAATAGACAACACTCATTTATCTAAACAAGGAAGTATGTAAGTCAGCTGTATTAACTTACAAGTGTACAAATGTAAAGGACAATTATCCTTTCTATGAAATTTCTAGAATACACTATACTTTCCAAAATGAACTGAACTATAGGTAAATGTGATAAAAAAATGCACATGCCATTACAAAAGAATATCCCATTTTCAAAATTTACAATTCTTCAATAAAAGAGAATATTCCTAACTAACTGGTGGACCCTACACTAATGAAGTCCCTTGGTTATGTTGAAGTAGACTTATTACCTTTTGATGTTGCTCGTCAATAAGTCTTAAATTAACTACAAGTTTAAGGAATATTTTATCCTCTTGATTAGCTAGGTATTTAATGTCCTTATTATTTCTCTCAAAGGTTTATTTAATGTTCCTTACCTTGGTTATATTTTCTTTTATAGTTAGGATCATATCGATGATCCTAATATTATTATTCTCAAGCCTACCTTGGCTCTTGCTCTTTATCTCCTATATGACCAAAGTGGTGCTATGCTTGAATTACTCATTTGAAATTATTCCCATGGAGCTAAGTGTTTTTGGTTTGGTAATCATGGTCTTAAAGAAGCATTCTATCTTATCCAAAAACTCTTTATCATCCTTGAGGAATCTTTCCAAGCTCTTCAACCACATGATCAATCCTTAAATTATATCAATAAGAAATCCCATGACTATGTTGAGATGGGTAAGGCTGATGGTATTTAAACCTAGGATTTTATCCCCTATCAAGATGCTAACTAAATCCTTTATCTTATCTTTTGAACTCTACTATTGAGTAAGTAAACACATGGTTGTTACATCTTAATGACCCAATACACCTTGTCTTACCTTTTTTATCTTCAAAGAATTAAACATGTCATAAAATAATGCCTTAAACATATCTATCATAGTATCTAGGATAGATAAAATAGTTTTCCTCTCTAGATTTTCCTTTTTCTTCTTCAAGTTCTCTATTTGTTGTTTCATGCCCTTGATGCTACTTTACAACTGGGCTAACTGAGATTAGACGAATCCAAGTATATATTCTTCAAATATAGGGTCCTTACCTATATTTTGGCCTCATACTAGAGTTAAACCAACAAATGGTTCCACTTTTTGAATAATTAATTCTTGACCAACAATCAATGTTATCTTTTTTGTTACCCTCTCCAAACATGTAGTTTCTAAATTGAATTAGAATCTGACTAATGACTAAGTTATTTGAGGAGGCTCTAGAGTCTCTATTTGGGTGACACTTCACTCATTTAAGGAAAACATATTTATTTATTTCTCCTCCTTCTTCAAGGTAATTATCCATGGCTTAATATCATCATGAATAGTTATGTCTATTGACTTGGTTAGGGCCCAAGAATGTTGTAGAGTAGGAATCTTGTACAGCTTGGCATCAATGAACCTTTCAAGGATGGTTGGTCCTTGTAGAACATTTTCTTCACTAAAGACATTGACCTCAGTCAATAGGAGAGTAAAGGTCAGTTTGGGTCTCTTTGTTCCTATTGAAACTAATGTAAGTTTAACCTTCCTCTTTTATGGGGGAATAAATAGAACTAGACTCAAAACTAATTCCTTCCCTTTTTATATCTCTACCTTTTTAGTTTAGGGCTGGGGTTCCTCCATATGCATTTCATCTTCATCAAACTGATAAGTAGTGGAAAACATTTATAATGCATCTTTTATTATTTCACCTAGATCCAATGCCACCACATCAATGTATTTAATCAGATATCCTAGTTCATTGGGGTGGGATGAGGATGATGTCCCCTCCCCAGGTGTCCTTTCTATAGGCTTGTGTTTAGAGTGTACCTCAATATTTGGGACTTCCACTTATGATTATGGTTGTATTAGAGGAGGTTGAGAGGATTAAACTCCCAACAAGTGTTATTTCCTAAGACCAAGTTGCCAAATGTCATTACTTCCTTTTTGGTCCCTCATTAATCTAGCTTCTATGTTGATGCCTTGTTTATTCAACCTTATCAATACCACTATGAATGATGAAACCTTTGTGTATATTGAGTCATATATTATTAGATGATGATCATAGGTAAAATTATTGTTTTGGCCTTCAAATGTTTCCCAAATCTATCATTAAGTTCCCACTCTCTCAAATTTTCTTATTGTAACTTGAAAGATGCTATATGCCTAGAAGCATCTTCAATGTTGTCCCAATGTTGGAAGATTTCTACCAATATCCAAGGGTGGAGGATGCATTAGTCCTTCCTTTTTACTTCTAAAAAACCCATCTATATCATTTCATATTTAAAATGTAAATTCCTAGTCAACCAATTTGTTTGGAACATGAATTGGTAGTCTTAGTGGAGTGCACGTTGTTCCCTTAATCTTGATGATTGTGCAATATGGATAAAACCAAATGTCCCCAATAGACTCAATGGATTTATTTGATAATGGTCTAAATCTTGGCATCGAGAATACTATTAGAGCCTCATTTAAGGAAAGATAGATGCAATCATAGATAAATTGGATATGGTTTGTTTACTTGAAGATATGCAATTTTGAATATAATTAGGACACTATTTATGTCTTTTTAGGTGACCAGACCCTAAAGTTAGGGATCTCAATTTTGGTAAGTAGGGCATACAAGAGATAATACATCATATAGAAGTTTTTCCTAGACCCTTTCCTAACTATTAGGATCTACCTACATAAAAATGTGCTGCTAAGTTCACCAATGGGAGGGGTGAGCTTCTTCTCAATCATAAAATATACTATTGGTACTCAAATTCTATCAACATAAGTGGTAGTAGGGTTTCCACATAACCTATTCATCAAGGTCATTATCATCCTAATTATAGGTTAGAATTGGTTAATGGGAATGTTTCCACTAAGGTTAAAAATTACATGGTTTCTAAAATATAACCATGTGGCTAGGATGGTTTTGAGGTCACTTTTCTTAGTCCTTTCATTAAGTGTGGGTACATATACTCAAGGCTTAGGTAACCTACAATAGTTATCAAAAGTAATTGGAGACACATAAAAAATACATTTATAAGTACATTCATTGAGAACCATACCCTTATATATTTTGCATTATTTAAAGATAGGGAGGATACACACACACACACACACACACACACACACACACACACACACACACACACACACACACACACACACACACACACACACACACATATGTATATGTATATATATACATACATACATATATATATATATATATATATATATATATATATATATATATATACATACATATATATATATGTATATGTATATATATATAAATGTGTGTGTGTGTGTGTGTGTGTGTATTCATTGAGAAACATACCCTTTTATATTTTACATTATTTAAAGATAGGAAGGATATATATACACACACACATATGTATATATATATATATATGTATGTATATATATATATATATATATGTATGTATGTATATATATATGTATATATATTTATATGTATATATGTATATATGTATATATATATGTATATATATGTATATGTATATTTGTATATATATATATAAATGTATATGTGTATATATATATGTATATATGTATGTATGTATATATACAAATACATATATGTTATGTATATATACATATACATATATGTATGTGTGTGTGTGTGTGTGTGTGTGTGTGTGTGTAGTGAATTACTTCTAGTTTTGCTACTACATGTTGAAGGATCACCATCTATGATGTAACTAGGTCGTAATATCTGGTCTTGAAAGATAAAATCTTCTCACCCTCTTTCATTATGTGTTGTAATTATTCAATTATCCAAAAAATATTAGAACAATTATTTTCTCTAGTGTTTAATGCCATAACATCAAATACTATTTATTTAAAGACCTTTCCTGTTGAATTTACGGTTAAGTAGAGATCTATGTCATCTCTATATTATTTTTGAGCTACCATGACTGTGATTTTGTAGAATTTACTCATTAGTGGTTTATATTGCCTCTAGATTAGTTTGTACTTGCTTAAATAGAAATTAGAGTCTCTCAAGCTCAATTATGATTAATTTTTGATTGAATTAAGGTTTTGTAGATGCTTAGGATTTTTTGGTAACTCACTTTGAGATTTAATGGTGACAAATTTTTGAATTTGAGTGAATTTGTGACTTGGATTTGATTTGAACAAGGAATTTATACCTTTGATTTTTTACACCAATAAAATCTCTAGTTTTATTGCTTTATGCCCATGTGGTGTCATTGTGGAATCTACTTGTCACTTTTCATGGCATTTTGTCCATTAACATTCAAAAAATAATTATTGGTTTTTGAAAATTCCACTTGGTCTCACTTCATTGGATCATATTTCACATATCAACATTGCTCATTAATCTTGATCCCAAAATTTAAACACTATTGGTCATTGTTTGTATGAGTCTCCATGGTTATGCCACCTGGCAGTCCCATGGGGATTCTCGAGCTCTACACCTTATCAATTTTTTTAATTGATGAATGTTTTTCATATGGGTATCCCATAGGCCTTCATAGGTTTGGTTTAATAGTCCATATATATATCTCACTCCATTCGATCATCTTCCTCTGATCTCATGTGAGATGCAGATCTTGTAAAGGTGCACAATGTTTAAGTTAGCATTGAAACATATAAAAACTTAAGTTAAAGACTTTAGGCTATGGATTTTTTTATGTTAATAAACACAATATGAAATATAGGCTAAAGTATTTAAACTAAGACTAGATCATAATTAAAGGGGACCTTTAATAATAAAAGACGAAGTAAAATGTTTTATAACCTAAGGTTTTACCATATTAATAAATACAAAAAAACTTTAGGGTAAAAGGTTCTAAGCTAACTTTTAATAATGAGACCTTTCATTTTTTAGGTTAATTCAAAGTAATAAACCCAAATAAGACCATGGGACATATGGGGACTAAGCATGATATTTTAGACAAAAGTTTAGTCAAATGTTTAGAAACATGACCACACTTTAGGATAAAATTTGAGCTATGTTAATGGTGTTTATAATCAATCCCATGCAGATTTGAGCTTGTTTTATGATGGAATAAAGGCTAAATGAAAGGCCAATTTTAACACTAAAGCATAAAACTCTAAACATTCTCATTCTCGAAAAGTGTCTATATTGATCTTACAACACAAAGATAAACATGTTCAGTTATATAAATGAGATTGGTTCCTAAGCTTGAATTTGACAGTCTCACTAACATCAATGATGGCCTTATAGACATCAATTAATAGTCATGAGAACATAAAATTTAATCTCATATAATTATTATAGGGGATAAAATTTGATAGCCTCATAGATGTCAATTGACAAGAATAAGAATGTCAATTTTAAGCTCACATAATTAACCATAGGGATTAAAATTTGATGGCCTCATGAATGTTAATGATGGCCTCATGGATGAAAATTGATGGGCACAAGAATGTTAAATTTAATTTTTGTGAAGAGTAGGCCCCATATGCACCTGACCTGATACGTGTCATTTGATTGATTTGATATGAACAACTAGGGATCATTGATTATGATCCATGTGATCAAGAAAGATTGGCTTCATGGATTAAAGTCTTCAATTCATCAGGTCCAATCATTCCATTTGATCAATATTTCCCAATTAAATGTGGTTTGGTGATCCTATAAACATGTACATGGTTTAAGTTAGGATTAGAGACATAAAGGGACTTAGGCTAAAGTTTTTGGACTAAGGTCTTATTCATGTTAATAAACATGAATGGGGCCTTAGGACTAAGACATTAACCTATGTTCATAACAAAGCGGGAGACCATGGATAATAAAGTTGAACAAGTTAGGAACATAATAAGAGGACCCTGCAAACATAAAGTTAGACCATGGTAAGAGGGAACAAAGAGCTTAGGATATAAAGGGGACCAAGAATATAATTTTTAGGCTATGGTTTGGTCATGTTGAAAAACATGACTAAGCCTTAGTGTAAAAATTAATCTCAAATTATGGCCCTTTTAAAGTTTTCCTACCAATTTTTCTCCCACCAAATTTTGAATTTAAATAAAAGGATCTAAGTTAAGGTTTTTGAATGAGGGTTTCAAGAATCTTAGACATATATTTAACTTAGATTTCCACATATTGAAAACTAGTCAAAATCCAAGTTGGGATTGAACTATAAAATCCCTGGAATGATCCATTCTTTTGGGGGTTCCATAAAACCTACAACTTGAAGCACGCAGATCAAAGGTTAGAAATATTAGGCAAAGTTAAGGTATAACCTTTAATGATTACACTAAACTATAACATAACATGTATTATTTTAAAATACAAATAATGTGCAATCATGTTAGTAACACTTTGATCAAGTTAATTTTTAGTTTTAATGTACAAATTGCACAATTTAACACACGGGTCCCTAATTTTAAAAAATAGGGGGTATGTTGACCTCAAAAAAATGTCAACCATGTGAAGGTAGAAGCTTATCTGACACCACTAACCTACAAAAAATTATTAGTAAGTAATTAACAATAAAATTTATATGTCCTACCTAGTAAATAAAAAACATTTGGGAAAATTTATTATGTCTACATTTGAAAATTTAACATGCCTATGTATTTAAATCCAATAAACCACTAGGATTTGATATAACCTTGATAGTATTAAGAATAGATTCATGGTCTGACTCCCAAACTTTCCATAGTTTTATGTTTAATGGCCTCCCATGATATTTTTGTAATAAAATGTTCATTACAAGAATCAAATTTGTATAGTGTAGTATCTTCCTATGAGTTTCAAACTCTTCAAACAACCATTGATTTGAATATTTTATAGGATATCATTAAAACAAAGTTTTAGTGATTACCACTGACCCAATGGGATAGTTAATGTTTTATCCATCTATAACTAGGGAAGTCAATTTTTTCTTTCTCTCTATACATTGACATAAGTATTAATTAGTTTAATCTTCATTATCCTCATCTATAATAACTACAAAAATATGCCTTGTATCGTAAAAGACCATTTTTAGTGACAATATGAAGATATTTAATGAGAATAAATTGTACATAATGAAAAATATTCTACCTAGCTGGACTAGGTCAGATACATGGTCAAAGTCATCTAATGATGTCATATTTTTAAGTTAAAATGTTGTTAAAACATAATATGTGTTTATTGGAAATAGATATTCAGAGCTCAAATCATCCACCCACTCTTATAAATCACACTCATTCCAAATAGAGTGCACACATTCAAAATGTAAACATTTCAAGTGTCTCGTATAAATAGTCCAAGAACTTACATTTGAACTATGAAATGAGTGGTCACTTGAACTATTAGAGTCATAAAATCCTCATACTTGTCCAAGTTTTCTTCCTCTATTAACTATAAATGTCTATGAATATTAAAATTTGGTTGAGCACCATGACACATGTTCTCATTACACCATTCAACCACAGTTTTTGAATTTTTCAAATGAACACCCTCTTTAAATTTCAACTCCTCCATTGCAATAAGTCTTTTTACACATGCTCTAGAACACGCATGATCCCTTATTACATTGTCAACCTTAGTGAAAATCTAAATGTGTTCTACACTAGTGGTAACATGCATCCTTCTCAACCAATAAAACATCTATGTATTTTTAATTGTGATGTGTAATTGTCTAACCAAATGTAATGGTGATTGAAAGTAATGTTCCTCTAACTCAACTATTCATAATTTTTTTGAAAATATCCTTTAACATACTTTAAATAATGTGATCAGTCATCATTGATATAGAAATGTTACTCCCTTAATAATTTCTATTGTTACTCTGTAATATGAAGTGCATGCATGAATGCTATATGCATGAATATGATAGCTTGTGATGAGTTCTAATACTATAATTGAACTTCCATTTGGGGTTTGAATGTGAAATTTTTAGAAAAATCAACTACTAAAACAATCAAACCAAGTGAGAATGTATCCTTACTTATATTGAAATGTTCATCCAACCATCTAGCCCTATGTGTGTGCCTTGTATTCTCAAAAATAATCTCCTCCCTAAATTTGACCAAAAATTTGGAAACATGTATCTTTTTTCTAACAAGCTCAGACCTTTTAGATTATTTTCCATGTTTTAATTGTTAAGTCACTAATTTATGTTTTCTTAAACCAGTTAAAATTGTACTTGTAATCTCATCATGGATACATTTTTTTAATTTTGGAAATCTACTAAAAATGCTGCAATTTTCATTTAAACATGATTTGTTATAAAATAATTATCCATCCAGTCTTTTGCAAAAGATAGTTGGAATAAATTTCCTAGCTAATTTTGGTGGAAATTCAATGCCACACTCCTATAAAATGTTGTTGATATGCAAATTACAATGAAGATGGCAAAAAACATCATAGTGAATTGAAAATTCAACATGTTACCTACAACAACAAGTGGTGCATGTGTGATTTACTTTTACATAAAAAGGTTCGGCCATATCAAAATATACTTGACAAATAGAAATTTGTGGATGTTTTTCCAAAAATTTAGAGCACGCTTATGTTTGAGTCATATACAATAAATGTTTGGGATGCGGTTCATGGTTATGGAAACCAACTCTTTTTTTCACATCTATTGCATTTGGCAAAACTCTTATATTGTATTTCCAAAATTGAGCAAGTAACTCTTTGAGAGTATTAGCTATAGAATTTTATTTTTGTGGAAGTCTATTAGAGAATGCCTAGAACTCATTGGTATTAGGTTCATTAAGTCTTTCACATCTTTCAATTGCTTTAATTATTTTCTTTCTGAAACAACTCATTTTTACCCTATTTTGTCACTTACTGTACAAGTTGTAAGTATATGCTAGGTAGAATTACAATCTTGGGCACATGATTTTGGGTCTATAGTATGATATGAATCAGGTAGATTTTAAAAAATTTCATTATTTGCATCATCCATGTTAGATTTTATAGTCCTAATGTGTACATTATAGGTCTCATCTTAATCAATTTTATCAATTAAATAAATAATTAACATCTTTGACTATCATAATCCATATTATGAAAGAAAGTATCCCAGATTTGTTGAGACAATCTTCTTTAATGGTGATCAGACATTTTTTATGTATTTTCTATAAAATATTTTCATCAACTTCAATTAAGTACTTATTTTTTATACGCACAATTCTTGGAGGTGTTGCTAATGGTGGAATTTGTTGAGAGGATGTTTCAAAATCATTATTAATTTCATTTTTTAGAGGTGGGATGACATATTCTTAATTTTTAATTTTATCATTATTTATTTCTCTCAAATTTTCTTCATTCATGGGGAGTGAATCATCATGTATAGACTCATCATCAACAAAATTAAAAACTTTAAACTTTGAATGTAAACTTCCAACATTATCGAATTAATTATTTTCAATTTCATTATTATTCATTTCATTATGGTTAATTTAAAAATTATTCAATTCATTATGGTCAATTTCATCATTGTTTAATTCATTATTGTCAATTGGTTCATTATCTATGGCATTTGGTTCATCAAAATTAGGGTTTGTACCTTGTCTACCATGAAGTTTTTACATTCGTATCTTCTGTTTATCTCTCAAATATTCTAATTCCTTTGGTGTTTTATTCTTCAACATATTCCTCTTCCTTGAACGTGATATATCACCCATAAAGGATAATTGACAACTTTTCAAAGGTGGGGTCAAGTACATAAGTATTAAAAATCCCATAAAAGTAAGTAGAAAATGTTTATGGGGACAAAATTCTCAATTTATGTTAAAAATAGAGATTAGTCTATAATAATAACATGATCACGTTGTTTAACATGATCATGTTATTTTCTATACTAGTTTTTATTACATACAACATATTGAGAAGTGTATATTAAGAACAATGTGATCATGTTATGTAATAACATGATAGAATTATTCTTAATACTCAGTTGGGATTAGAAATTGACATTGAGAACTAAGTGTTATCTATATTAATAATAATGTGATCATGTTATTAAATAACATGACCATGTTATACTTAATATAGATTAGGGATTAGGGGTTAGGAATTAAGACATTAGTGTATAGGGTTTAAGGATTAGGGATTAGGAATTACAATTTATGTTTTAGGGATTAGGGATTATAATTTATGATTTAGGGTTTGTGGATTAGGGATTAGGGAATGTAGGGTTCATCTTTAAGGGTGTATATAAGGTCTAATCACTATATACCATGTGTGAACCTAATTTTTACTACAAAGGATGTTAATTAGGATTAAATTGATTGGTAAATAGGGAATGTTTTGGGTTTACAATTTAGGGTATAGTGTTCAGGTCTTAGGTTTAGGGTATATAGGGTTAATGACAAAGATAATTATTAGTCTAAATGATGTTAATTTGAGTTATATGATTGGTTTAGGTTTTAAAGAGTTTGTATTTATGGTTTAGAGTTTAGGGATTAGGAAATTTAAGCATTAAGGCTTGGGGTATACGTTTTAGAGTATATAAGTTAAAATCATGATGGTGATTAGGGAAAATTAGAGCTGATCAACCCCCAAATCACATTTTATAGTCATGAAATTAGTTTGAAAGGGCTCAAAATAGCCCTAATTTACTTCAGATGCACAACTAGATTAGTATTCCAAATGTTAAGTTTTGGCCATAAGTTTTAAAAAATAATTTTATGATATCTAATTATAAAATTAGTTATATTGTAACGCATGTATGTTTGTGACATATAGTGGGCATTAGAGTATATGGATTACAATTTATGTTCTAGGGATTAGGGCATAGGGTTTAGGTTTAAAGACCTATATATAATGTCTAATCGCTCTATGCCATGTAAACTAATTCTTAATACAAAGGATGTTAATTGGGACTAAATCAATTGGTAAATAGGGAAAGCTTATGGTTTATAATTTAGGGTATAGTGTTTAGGGTTTAGGGTTTAGGGATTAGGTTTTAATGTGTATATGGTTTAGGGTGTATAAGGTCAATCATAAAGATAATGGAGGATAATTTGAATCACTTGGAACCATTTGTGATTATAGAATATGTTTTTGGGTTATCATTATACCTTGGATGTTATCATGTAGATTGAGTGAATTAGTCAAATGGGGAAATCAATCATGTTATTTAGGCTAAACTAAACCCTAAAAACTTAATTCTTAGTCTAAATGATGTTAATTTGGGCTAAAATGATTGTTTTAAGGTTTAAAGAGTTTATATTTATTGTTTAGAGTTTAGGGATTAGGAAACTTAAGGATTAGGGATTAGGGTATAGGTTTCAGGGTATATAAGGTATAATTATGAAGGAAATTGGGGTAAATTTGATCTCTTTAAACCTATATCTATGAGTAAAGGATGTGATTTTGTGCTCAATTAGCCCCCACATCATCATAGATTGAGCCAATTAAGTTAATTATGGTTTAGTGAGTGATGCAATTTTGACCAAGTTCATCCCTATGAACCTAATTATTGCTCACTCTCTCTCTCTATATATATAAGAAGCTAATTGAGGATAATTTTTTTGGTTTAGAGTTTAGGGTCTATAATTTAAAGGGTTTAGGATTTAAATATCAGATATAGGGTCCAATCACTAAGGTAATTAAAGAACATTTGAGCTTTGTGTATACCATAAATTGGTTAAGTAACCACACATATCATGTCTTTTCACTTTACTTTCATAGGAGACTTTGACTGGAGAATATGAGCTTTGTTCACATTTGGCCATGTCCTTTGTTTTATTCATTTTGGTCATGTTCTATGCTTAAGTCACCTTTTTGCCTATTCTTAGTCATCCTAATCCTTTCAAATAGATTCCACCTCATCCAAGTCAGGTTTTCTATCTTCCTCCATCACTTTAGGTCCCAATACTATAGGACAAGAGTGTTGGGGTTGGAAAATAACATCGGTTCCATTAGTGTCCATTTCTAGTGCTATTATCCAAATCCTTCTTCACCTCCAATGGTTAGTTTTCTTCATTCAATAGTTCCTATCCCCTTTATTATCTTCATACTTAAGCTTTCCCACGTTAGCCAAATTCAAAATAATGAGTCTCTTATATGAATTACTTCACAAAGAATTTTATAGTTATCACTTACTACTTTTGCACATTAGACTTAATAAAAATTAGTCAATTGTATAACTCAACATTCCACATCACACATAGACTTGCATGCTTGATCAAGGGCCTAGGTGAAAGTCATTCTTGCATCTATCATGTCCATTAATTATGCACATTCCCTAAGGGAGAACTACATTTTATCTAAGATATTATAGTGAGGGTAAATGTATGTATCAATCAGAATAATAAGGGTTTTACATTATGTGATCATTTTTTGCTAACCCATATTTTCCCCCTTTTTATTTTGATGTATTTGATTTTTTATGTGTATAGATGAATACAAGTTTTAGAGATTAAAATAGACCTATAGTGAGCTATATTAACTTCTAACCTCTAAAATTTGGCACACATGATCACATTGACTTAGCAAATAAAACCCCAAAAGCTTAGATCATCAAGATAAAAATAATAAAAGATGACTACAACACTGGTGCCACTTCTATCCACTTTTAGTGCTCCTATCCAATCATAGAATAAATTCAACATCCATATTATAGATAGTGTCTCAATATTTCTTCTCAGTTTCCAACTCTTGAATCATCTATTTTAGCCTATTTTTAAATAAGTTTATTTCTCTTCCTCATACAATTTAATTATTAAGAATCTACATTTTACCATGTTAAACTAGATTTACCCTTACTCCAGACCCCTTATTATTTAGTAATTAAACACTATATTCCCAAAAATAATAAAATATTTGGTGAACCTAACTTACTTCAAACAAATATAAAACCCTAGGCACCCTTAGGGTTTTCCTTCATATTTTGTTAAAAAAAAATTCAAAATTCTAATTTTTGTATAATTTTTTTGCATTTATCCTATTCAAATTTATTTTTAGAGTTTAAAATTATTTCATAATTTTAAAAAATTATAAAACCCTAGCTCAAAACGCTATATATATATAAACTAGGTCCTTAAATCCTAAGCCTACCTTCCTTACAAACTTTAGAAAAATATTTTAGAATTTATGAAAATTGTTTACTTTGTCAAAAATAATTTCAAAATTAGTAGTTTTCTTGTGAAACAATTCAATTGCAAATTTCTAATTTTTTGTATCAATTTTTGTGCATTTATTCTATTAAAATATTGCTCTAGAATAAAAATTATTGCATAATTTTCAAAAATTCTAAAACCCTAGCTTAAAACCCTAGATTTCAAAACTAGGTCCTCAAACCCCAAGTTTTCCTTACAATTTTTAGAAAAATACTTTGGAATTTTTGCAAATTGTTTTTATAGTCAAAGTATTTTCAAAATATCTATGTTCATAGTTATTTTTTCATTCATTTGCTTAATGGTACTTTTCAATATTCTCTTTGGTGAAACAAATAAAATGGCCACTAAGGAACTTCTTCCCTCTCATCCCATAGATCAATTTTTAAAAATTTCTCATTATTATGACAATGAATGGAAAAATTTGCAAAATTGCACATTAGATAAAAATGTGGAAAAAGAATTCATTTACAATTAAGATAAATATTATTATTTTAATGAGGAATATGATGATATAGATGAATTGAATAGTGAAGCACAAATAGATGCATATTCTTCTCTTAAACTTATCTCTTTTATTCCCTCTTCTAAAGAAAATAATTTTGATAAATGGGAAAGATACTTTTCACCTCATTCTCTTATGCACAATGCACTGAATGAACAAATTAGTCATGCACTTCCAAGTGAACCTCTTATTGGTGATAATTTGATTCCATGTGAATCTCTCTCTCTCTCTCTCTCTCTCCACTTCCATGTTTAAATTAAAACAATATAAATGCAATAGAATAAAATTGCCAATCCATACTTCAATTGATACATCTCATGTTCCTAACTCTACTTTGTCAAAAGAATGTTTCAATGAAAACTCTTCTTCTCTTATTTCTCATGTTGCACATGAAAATAATGCATACACTCCATCCATGGATAACATAGATGTACATCATATTCCAATTTCAAATGATACTTTATTGCATATTAGAAAAGAATTAAATTTTCTCTTTCACCTCTCCTTAGTAGCATTGAAAGTGATAATGAGTATGATAGTGACCATGCAAATGAATTTGAAAATCAGAGTGATTAAGAATATTATTCCAATGATGACAATTCATGGAACAATGATGATTATTATGCACATAGTGAGGAACAATATGCATCTAAAGTTTCTAACTCTTCTCTCACTCCTCTCAAACATAATGCACTTCCAAATGTTGTTTCTAATTCTATGCATGATTCTATTTAAAATAATGCAAATGATAATGCTAATATCACATCTTATACTCAATTATAATGTGATTCACTACAACATAAATATACCAATGAATTCCCCAAGACACTCCTCACTATAGTAAAACCTAGTTCTCACCCTTAACCTAAAGAGAATGGTAGCCCAAATCCATCTAGTAAGGTCCAAGTTACCATTACTCTCAAGGTTCAATTGATCACACCCCCTATTTATGATCCAATTACTAAATGTAGCATTCCCATGGATAAAATTAACAATCAAATTCAATGATAAAATGAACCACTTCAATATTCTAATGTACCATTATATAAAATTATATCTTTAATGCATGTATTTGGTGAATTACAACAGGAAATACATCCACTTACCTTGGAAAACAAGACTTATAAGTCCTAGATGGATGCTAGTGATCTACATGGTAACCCACTTTCGAAGACATTCATAAAATCTTCATTGCCTAAGAATATTTAGATACCATCATTGCCTCACTTTTATGGAATTGGAGATCCATTTTTACACCTTCAAGCCTTTTATAAGGCTTTGCCATCTTATATGTGTCCTTTGATTCTACTCAAGTTATTCCAATATACATTAGTGGGGGAAGCATAGAATCGGTTCTTTCATCTACTCCCCATTGGATCCTTGCACACTTATGATGACTTAGAGGAGGCATTTCTCAGACATTACATAGCAAACATGGTACCTCATGTTACATATGGGAAACTTGTAACTTTACATAACAATACTTCATAGCTAGTTAGTGATTATATATTACAATTAAGGAATCACATGTTAAGATTAACATATAAACTATAAAATTTAGAGACTCAGACTATCTTTATTAAGGGGCTTCTCTAACCTCTCCTCGAGTACTTACTATATTAGATAGTCTTCTTTTAGGCACTTATGCTATATAGTTCTAGCTTTGGAAAAGAAATTGGGATTGATTGAGGTAGATTTAGTTGATTGGATTACTCTAGATTTTATATTAGTATCTATATCTCTTGACATCCAATATCTACCATGTCATAAATAAGATAGGAGACCATAACCATAAAAGCAACTAGTTAAGAACAAAGAGCCAGTCTCCATAGTACAACCTACAATATGCACTATAAAGAACAACATGAAAGCACCACTACAATTTGATTCAGAGTACGATGGACCATCTATCATATTATTATCATTATTAGATAGGATATTAATCACATTACCTTCTACTCATTGACAAGATCCACATCTCTTACATAGACATCCACATTGGCCTTTTTTTAACAATCATCATATATATAGACACAAAGATAATGATTGTTATGGATTTAGGTATTACATTAATATATGTGTTGATAATGGAATCATAGAATTCAGATAGGGGGCACTGATATCTCCTCCATAATGGAACCATAGACCTCATTCATCCACAACTGAGTCATCCTAAGACATTCATTCACAAGAATCATCAATCACTCATCATGAGGATAATTCAAGTTCTAAGATAGAGCCTCATATGAGATCTCTTATCCCACCTATTCAGAAGGTTTATAAAATAGTACAGGAAGAGTAGCCTACATATAGAATTATAGATTGAGGAGTACATAATGAAGTTACATATACATACATACATACATACATACATACATACATGTATATATATATATACACACACACACACACATATATATGTATGTATATATATATATGTATATATATATGTGTATATATATATGTATGTATATATATACACACACACACACACATATATATATACACACACACATACACACACACATACATATATACATATATATATATATATATATATATATATATATATATATATATATATATAATTCATAGGGACTACAATAGAGTACTATTCATGAGAAATATTCACTATGACTAGATTTTTTGGGTCTTATCTCACATAGCAGTCCACTATGATTAAGATTAAATGAAACCACATCATAGAGTATTGCTCATGAGAAATATTCACTACAACCAAAATTTCTAAGTCCTATCTCATGCAATAATCTAATATGGTTGAGACTAAATGATCTTACATCACATGTTTCAATTCTAAATTGATCTATGGCTCAGTCATACACATCAAATAAAATCCATAGGGTATATGATTATGGATAGATGAGCCTTCTTCACAAACACATACTTCTTGTTACACATCCAATCAAGTTACATTTTATAGAGTCTCCACATCTAGATATAGCTAGTACACAATAATAAGTATGAGATACAAAGCATATTCCTACATACTATAAGTAGTTTGGGCACTTTTTCAATTGGCCAACATGATTCAAATAGTGATACAACATAGAGTGATATGATGCACATTCATATTAGCATCAGTCATAGCTTCACTTAGTAGGGTAATGATGAATCCAAAGGTATAGCTTGCCTTTGTATTTTTTAGCCACTCTTTGTGAAGTAATAATAACAATGTGATATATTACATCCCCACATACTAACAACTAACATTAATAATTCTTAATAACTATCCATAGCCAAATCCAACTTATCAAAAATCTAGATCTTACCAAATCCTACTTTATCAAAACCTCAAAACCAACATTTTTTTTAACCACATATAATTACAAACCAAATAAAGTTCTTTACTTACATATAATTCAAAATTAAAAACCTAATATCATGCTTATAAAACAAAAAATCAAATCATATATCCCAAACACCATTTTAACAAACATATGCATCCTCAACATCAATACCAAATCAACTACTTTTAAAACAACCATATGCAACGAATATAAAAAAATATTTCAAATCCCATAACATAATATACATTAGCTAAAATCAAACCAACATCCATATATATCTATCCAAGTTTTTAAATACATATATAATATAGCAAGTATAATCAATCATGAATGGACATCATGCCCTCACTCTTGTTCTCACTCTCTCCTCCATTACTAGTCCCATAGTCTAGCCTATCACTCAATGATCCCACACCTCCTTGATCTCTTGAATGCCTCTTATATGGAATATCTCATTCCAATAACTAAACATGATCCTCATTCAAGTCCACATACCACCTTTTCAAATCCATCTACTCATCCATGATCCACATACTCACCGATAATTAATTAGGTTAAGGCATCATATGTCTATCTAGCTTAGTCCTCAACTCATCCCTCTTTATTTCTACCTTAGCACATGCAATTGTAGCTGTAATATCCTTGTAAAACAAATCAACATAAACACTAGCTATAACTATCACTCGCTCAATCAAATCCTTCTCTATAAAAACATTAGGAGTATGCCATGTGAGCTTATAAAGTGTAGGCTCAATGATAGTCTCCCCAAACCCATCATCTCCACTTCTTCCCCCAGTAGGTGCTTCATCTTGAGCACCTCCTACTCCACTTGCATATAAAAATACAACACTACATTAGACATACATTTTCAAAACAATCTAAAAAAACATAAACATGTACATAATTTAAATATAATCAATACTTACCTCCCATCATCTAGAGTGGAGTAGGTCCTCATACTTTATGGCATCCCTTCCATTAGTAGGATATAATAGAGCCCATTGATATTGCATCCACCATGTGGTATATGCCTCTATGCATCCAACATCATCTACATCAAAAATATCTATAGCTACATGTCACGTATCTAAGGGTAATGGTGTTAACTTAGCCTCAGTGGGCCTTCCATGAGATCCTACCCTCGCTGGTTCCCATGCACTTCTCACCCACACCTATAATGATAGGGGATTATCTTATGGTACCCCAAACTATCTAGTATATGTTCATACTAAAAAACCTCATACACTCCAACCTAGCGGTCATGTAACTAATAGCTGGCCCTCATATACCAAAACTACACTCCATCTTTGGGCCACCCAAGGAATCCTCTAAAGGGCCTCAATATGATATGCCAAGCCACCAATATATCTAAAACTCATCTATAGTGATCTATCCCAGGAGACTTGATATCCAACATACCCATCCACCACTCTCTAAAGGGTTGTAGAGGTACCCACCTATCCTTCAATAATCCCATCAGCTATACAATTGCTATGTGCTCATAAGCCCAATAATGCAATAAATTAGTTGTGCTCACACCACCACTAAATGCCTCTTGAGTAAACCTATAAAGGTTCTTGTATAAGTGGGAAATTATAGTCCTAACCCATGAGAACATAGTACCATACACCTATATAATTTTCATGATCTTATGCATCTTATATGTAGGTAACACCCCACTCCTATCCATAACAATAAATGAAACTAATAACATGGACACCTATGTCACCCACCCACCATCTACTAACTATCAAATATAAAATATGTTACACATCTTATTGAGTAATCATAATCTCTCTAGTAGGAAGCCAAACATTACAAGTTTCAACATTCTACCTCTCATATAAGGTGGTAATTAGATATCTATCCCATTGCACAATGCTTAGGTCACACACATGACTTAGCCTTTCTTTATCCATCACAACCCTCTCATCATCTGACAAAGGTAATAATATTAGGGTCTCCATCATGTGGCCTCTATAGAACTCCCTCATCCATACCTCACCCTACAAACATACCATAATATAACATCTATGTCATTCAACCATGTCAATGAAAATAGATAAGCTACAAAATAATAGAAAATAACTTAAAAACTAAAAAAACTAGACCTAGTGGACAATAGCACTAAAAAAAGACATTAGCACTGGATAACAATGCCAAATCCTAGACAACAATTCTAAACATTGGATAAGAGCATTGACTCCTAGATAGGAGTGCTAGAACTAGTGGACATTTCCTAAAGCATTTCAAAATATCTCAAAAATGTCAAAAAATAAGGTTTAAAATAGGCAAAAATCACTTGTTTTTGCTACTTACCAAGGTAACCTCCACACCAGCCTCAATCTAGGCTACTAAATACTCAAATTAGGTGATGGTAGGTACTCATCTCCTTAGCATATCTCCTACTCCAGAACTTCAAATCTCAACCTAGCCAATGTACAAATCAATTGAGAATCAATCCAATTCTCCTATATCAAACAACTTTCTCATTCAAAGCAAAATACCATTTTTATTATAACTTCAACCTCGTATCTCCATTTTACAAGATGTTTTTTCTAAGGAATCATAACAATAATACCTTTGATGTCACATGAGCCTTGCTCTATTAGTACATCATCTACCTACTATGACACACACATATCTATACCAATTTTTTACCCAGCCACTCAACTTGGTCCTAACCAATCAAAAAGCTCATTAAACTATTAAAAAAAACTTAGTCTAACTAATCAAATGACTTCTTAAATAATTCAAACTCCTTGCTTCTATCATTACACCACTAGTCATCATTTTTGGCTCAACCCCCTCTATCACAAATCTCATCCCTCTCCTCAAAAGGGATGCATCATTCCTACTATTCCTATTTATACACTTGTCCAACATGCCTATCCACTCTCATATATGGATACACCATGGTTCATACACCTAAAGTTTTTAGATTATTAGATTCATCTTAGATTGGTCAAAAAGTACAATTATTTAGACTACATAGGTCACTTAACATGGTTCTTATAACTCCAATATTTATATTATTAGATTCAACTCAGATCGGTCAAGATATATAGTTATTCAAACTACATGGGTCATTCAACATTACTCAGAACATTCAAAGGGACATACCTTCAGTTTATAGATACATAGATTAGTCAAATATATATTGGTTTAGATTATATGGATTCATAATGACTTCAATATAGATTTAGACTTGATACTAAATTTGGGGGCATATACATTACTACACATCTCATATGTACAACTTCATATAATATAACATAATTATAAGACTAGATAACATATTATAGGCTAGTGCAGAGTAAATTGTTTCAATATTAAATTTTTTCACATGGAATATGAAATGGTAGCTCATATCACATGTGGTTATATATATTTCTAGACTATACATATGCATCACTCACATACTAGATTTGGGGGCATGACATAGATGTTCATGTTCGTCATCATCTATGATTATATAAATTGGAATAGAAAGACATACCATTATATTCTTATATATTTACTAGAGTTATAGATTACACCTAGATGTACCCAAGTTATCACTAGGTTAGACCATATGATTGTTTGCAGTGATTGGTCCATATCATTACCCAGACCTAGACTACACAAGTTTGTGCAAGATAGAGGTCAGACATTGGTTTTGGGCCTCTAAGCATTCTCAATTCTAGTTTAGATTTTTTAGAGTGGGGGAATGATAGATTTTACTCTTTATAGTATATAGATTCTATGCACACATTATAGATTACATGAGTTTATGTGGGATAAAGGATAGACATTGGTTTTGGACCTCTAAGCATTTCTCATTCTAGTCAGATTCAACATAAGGGGGAAAGCATTTCCCTCCTTCTCCATGTTATACAAATTATACTTCCAAATTCAGTATAGGGGGCATCCATTTCAATGATTCCTTATTTATCCAGGCATTATTTAGATCTCCATCCACTTTCCTAGCTAGGAAGTGAACTGGACTCTCTTTTAGTACACTTATCTCCACACAGGTAGGTTTAGGTATGCATTTTCTTTTCTTTATTTTACTCTAGTACTTCATTCATTGGTTAATAAATCACACATATCATGTATTTTCATAGTCCTTTCACAAGAGACTCCAAGTAAAGAATATGAGCTTTGTTCACATTTGGCCATGTCCTTTGTTATATTCATTTTGGTCTTGTTCTATGCCTAAGTCACCTTTTTGGATATTCACAATCATCTCAAGCCTTTAAAATAGTCATTCCACCTTATCTAAGTTAGATTTTCTATCTTATTTCCATCCCCTCAGGTCTTAGGACTGTAGGATATGAGTGTTGGGGTTGAACAAAAACACTAGTGCCACTAGTGTCCATTTCTAACACTCTTATCCAAAACCTTTTTCACCTCCAATAGTTAATTTATTTTTATCAATAGGTCATATCCCCTTTCTTATCTTCATCCATAAGTTTTCCCATGTTGGCCAAATGCAAATAAAGATCCCAAATTCAAAATAATTAGTCTCCTATATAAAAGACTTCACAAGGCATTTTATAGCTAGCACTTACTACTTTGGCACATTATACTTAATAAAAATTAGTCAATAGTATAGCTTAGCATTCTGAATCACACATAGACTTGCATGTTTGATCAAGGAAGGGCCTAGGTGAAATTCATTCTTGCTATCATGCACTTTGATTATGCAAGTTCCCTAAGGAATAACTACATTTGATTTGAGACCCTAGCTTGAGGGTTAATGTAGGCAATAATCAAGATGATAAGGGTTCTGGATTATGTGATCATTCTTTCCCTAACCTAATTTTTTCCCATTTTTATTTTGATGCATTTGATTATTTATATGTGTATAGATGAATATAGGGTTTTAGAGATTAAAATGAACCTAAAAACAACATCTACTGACTTCCAACCTCTAAATTTGGTACATAGGCTCACATCGACCTAGCGAACAAAACCCAAAAAGCTTAGATCCTCATGAAAACATCAACAAAGGAGGACTATAATGATGGTTCCCCTCCTTTCCACTTTTTGTACTCCTATCCAATCATAAAATAAAGTCTAGATCTATATTTTAGATAGTGCCCTAGTCCTACATCTCAATTTCTAGCTACTAAATCATCCATTTCAAATTGTTTTTAGATAAGTTTATTTCTCTTCCTCATGTAAATTACTTTTTAATAATCTATATTTTACCATGTTAAACTAGATTTTATGCTTAACCCAGACCCATTATTATTTAGGAATTAAACACTAGATTCCCAAAAATAATAAAACAAGCTGCTTATTCACCTATTTATGATAATTACCTTCATGTTTGTATTTCTGATAAAAGTAAGGTCAGTTATGCCATGTACATGTTTCATACAAGTTATACAATCATTTGATCCATAAATTTCATTTAGGGGATCAATTTTGACCAGATCATGCCCCTAACTATATAAATTGACTAATTGGATCAATTCATAATATAATCATATCTTACTCTTGAAGGGGTCCAAATTAGCCTCAAATGCCTCCTCGATTAAAATAATCACCTAGCCTCCTCTTTGGTTGATTACTTTGAAGGGGCTCAAAATAGCCCCATTTTACTTTAGATAAACTACTAGATTGGTACTCCAAAGGCTAAATTTTGGCCATATGTTTAAAAAGTGCATTTTGTGACATCTCATGATAAAATAAGTTATATTGTAAGGCATGTATGTTTGCATCATGTAGTGGTCATTAGGGCATAGGGATTATAATTTATGTTTTAGGGATCATGGATTAGGGCATAGGGTTTAGGTTTAAGGACATACATATAATGTTTAATCACTCTATGCTATGTTCAAACCTAATTCTTACTATAAAGGATGTTAATTGGGACTAAATCAATTGGTAAATAGGGAAACTTAATGGTTTAAAATTTAAGGTTTAATGTTTAGAGTTTATGGGTTAGGACTTAGGTTTTAATGTATATATGGTTTAGGGTACACAAAGTCAATCACAATGATAATTGAGGATAATTTGAATCACTTGGACCCATTTGTGACTATAGAATGTGTTTTTTGGTTGTCATTATACCACAAGTTATCATGCAAATTGAGTGAATTAGTCAAATGGGGCAATTAGTCATGTGATTTAGGTCAAATTGAGCCCTGTGAACTTAATTCTCAGTCTAAATGATGTTAAATTGGGATAAAATGATTAGTTCAAGCTTTAAGGAATTTATATTTATGATTTATAGTTTAGGGATTAAGAATTTTGGGGATTAGGGATTAGGGTATAGGTTTTAGGGTATATAAAGTACAATGTGATGGTGATTGGAGAAAATTTGAGCTCTTTTAACCTAGATCTATGAGTAAATAAAGTGAATTTGGGATCAACTATCCCCCACATCATCATATATTGAGGATACAAAGTCAATTTTGGTAATGAGTGATGAAATTTTAACAATTTCATCCCTATGAAACTAATTCTTACTATATATACAAGATGTTAATTGGGGCTAAATTTATTAGTTTAGGGTCTATAATTTAAAGGGTTTGGGGTTTAAGGATTATGGGTTAGGGTTTACGGTAAATTGTATAGGGTTTAGGGTTTAAGTTAAATTTTACATGGTTTAGGGTTTAATATATCAGATATAGGGTCTAATCACTAAGGTAATTAAAAAAAATGTGAGATGCTTGTTAACCTGTTTTTGATAATTATCTGAACATGTTTGCATTGCTGATAAAAGTAGGGTTAGTTAAGACATACATGTTGCATACATGAACTATATAATTGATTGAGCCATAAATTTTGTTTAGGGGATCAATTTTGACCAAATCACACCCCTAATTACATGATTTGACTAATTTGATGAATTCATGATAGAATCAAACTTTTAATTTTGCCTTAAATCATATCTTGCTCTTTAAGGGGTTCAAATTGGCCTCAAATGCCTCCTGTATTAAATTAATCAACTCTTTGGTTAATTATATATGACATGACATTAAGGTTAATTTTACTCCAAATCACATTGAATATATAATTTAAAATACATTCACGTGGCTCATCTTGGCCCTAATTACCTCCACAATTAAACTAATAAACATTTGTGTGCATATGACTTCAAGTTTATGTGTCTCAAAACCACATTATATAGATTTAGAAATTTCATATAGATAAAATATGTTTCTTTGCTTCAATTGAGCCAATGAAATTGGAGCTTATCAACCCCCAAATCACATTTTATACTCATGTAATTAGGTTGAAGGGGCTCAAAATAGATGCAATTTACTTCAAATGCATAGCTCGATTGATACTCCAAAGGCTAAGTTTTGGCCATGGGTTTAAAAAATGTATTTAATTACATCTCATGATATAATTAATTATATAGTAAGGCATGTATGTTTTTAACATCTCTAAACTTGACAAAGGATAACTTATTATATGCAAAACAAGGTACTAACACATTGATATACCTTGAAAATAGATCCTTATATAAATTTTCTTACTGACTCAAGCAATATTATCAAAGACTTAGATAATAATACAAATTTTATAATTTTTTTACAAGTTCCAAACATCACCAATTATCCACAAAAACTAACATAGTTCTATTTAACCAAATTCAACCTCTTTTAGGACTGTATACACTCTTGACACAAAATAAAATAACCCTTATTTATTTTTTGATGTTACCAAACACCATTTTTATCTTGTGAATACTATAAATTCATTTTTAAATACCAACTTTCAAATAACTAATCCTTAAATATTTATAATTCACTAAACTCTCTTTCAAACCTAATACTCTAGTTCCGTTATACTCAGTCAAATGATCCTTGTAATTCAATTTGGTTTTGGAAAATATAATTTATTTAACCATGTATAAAATTAAATATAAATCAAATCTACCAATAATGAGTGATTTGGATTAGTGGCTCCCCTAAAACTAATTTTTGACTTCTTGACCCTGTTTAGGATGAACTAGGACTATCTGCATTTTAAGGAAGATTAGACTCATGCCAAATGAAAAATAAATTGATTAATAGGTTAATAAATCTCCAATTATCATTCAATTCTATGAAATATTGACAATAGCATTGGTCCCAAACAACAATCTTAATTAACCAAACTTTAATCTTAAGACTACTAGGCCTAATGGCTCCTTTAGTAGGTCAAAATGCAAATTTTGGTTTTAGGATGTTGAGAATATATAATGAAATCAAATTATTAATGTGATCATGTTAATAATTTATTTAATACCATGATCACATTAATACCATGATCACGTTATTAACATGATCACCCTATGTGAATTTGAATTCAATTCCAACATAGTTTTGGCTCAGGAATGGCTTGGATTCCTAGGCCAAAGGCTTGGACTATCAATGTAAAATCAAGTTTTAATATTTATGATAAAAAAAACAAAATTCAACTTTAATTTCCAAAAACACTAATAATTTCAACATGAAAATTCAAAATCTTAATACCATCATGATGAGCATGCTCTCCTCTTTCTAAAAGTATGATTTTTATAATTTTTGGACTAATTTAAGGTTTCAAACTATGTTGATTTATAATTATACCTTTGTAGGTCACTACATGCCCTAAACATACATGATTATACATGTTCATGTAATTTATCCTACATTGATCCAAGTGAATTATTTTTTATATGGTCACAAACTAGGCCTAATTCTACACGCATTAAAAAAAATGATATTCATTTTTTTGATGTAATTAGGTGCATTGCAATGATGACTATCCTTTTTTGTTATTTTTTAGGATCTATTTACTTGAAAAATTCATAAAAAATGATATTCATTGAAAAAATATAGGTCATAAACTAGAATATCCTATCTAAATTTTCTCAAAAGGGTTTCAAATAATATTAAATGTTGCTAAAAAATGGTGCACCACACGGTCATCTATCTACTATATTTTTTGAAAAAATAGGAGTTCCTCTAAAAATTTTAAATGTTTGACCTATTTATACTTAGCCATTTTTAAAAATGTTTATTGTTTTGGAAACTGTACTTGATATTCTACATTTCATGTTCTTATACCATCTTAAAATTTGGAGTGTAGATATCTCAAATTATCTACATAAGTTTAGATTTTTTAAATTTTAGGAAAATCATATCCACGAGTAGGCCACTTTTTATCCCACCCTATGTGTGTGTGTGTGTGTGTGTGTGTGTGTGTGTATAAATATTTATATATCCATAATAATGTACACTTAGACATATATATATATATATATATATATATATATATATATATATATATATATATATATATATGTCTAAGTGTACATTATTATGGATATATAAATATGTTTACATCAGATTTCATACATAATTCCAAACTATTAATTGTTGGGACTATTACCAACCTTTTTGGTGTTATATCCCTATTCATTATAGCATAAACAATCAAAAGACTTTATCCAAACTCAAAAACCCAAAATCATTTTATTCCACTACCATAATGGATTTGAGTAGTACTTTGACTTATATTATTTCCATACCATTAATCATTAGTACATAGCTTTACTAAAATGAAAAAAATTGACTCATTATTAATACATAGTAAAATTACTAAACAAAAGTAAGATTCATGCATAATCAATGATAAATTATTTAAATGTGCCTGGTGTAACCAATTTACCTCATTCATGACCTACATGATGAGGACATATTCTATTATTAATTGTTACCATCTCATAGCATTTGGGGTAACTGATTCATGATTATAGAAAACACATCCCATTCAACCAATATGTAGAGAGTAACTTAACTCAAATGTTATCATGACAACCATAATGTATAATTGAAATTGTAGTAACTCTACATCATATACCTATATGATTTATGTAGCATTATTTGTAAAACTAAACAAGATCATGCATAATTAGGGCAAATAAATATTAATTCATATGAATACTCATGACAATTACCAAAATGTATATCTTTAAAATGCCGATGCCCATACATATTTCCATTCCACATGAATACCATTATGCATCAACAAAATGGGATTATTATTATTTAACAAAATATATATTCACATAATTGCCTCAACTATAACTATCTATTAGAATTTCAAAAACATGAGCTTCATAATGAAACACAACACAAAATAATTAATTAAAGAATGCAAACAATCTATATTATAACAATCACTCCATAATAAAAACCTCATTAACAACTACAGGAGTGATTTGGATCCCAATGGATAATCTCTAGATCACTATACTATATTATTATATGAATTGATCAAGAATATTTATCTTACTTTATAAAAACTATAATGAAAAACCCATAACTTATTAATTACCCATAAATAATGACCATTAACAATACATAAAATTTTCCATGCACAAAATACCCTTCAACTATGTTGTTTGCATAAAATGAAATAACGACACCATTGATTACAAACATTATCATTTTAAATTAACAAATATAATCCATACCATTACCTTGCATATTAAATAATATAATCCTTACCCTACAACTTTTTTATTTATAATAAAATACATGAACATATAATTTTTTACATAATATAAAGTAATTCTTGTATCCCTATTATAACCAACAAAATTTAAGCATACTACAATACATATCAAAAAATATAAATTATATCATGTAGGGTCCATGATGCATTGAAATCAATCTTATTTACCTACGAATGAAATCCCAAAATATTTATAAGAATACACCATACAGTGAACAACTTAATTTTCCATGTAATGTTGTCTAAACCAAATGCATATTTGCAAAAAAGATAATATACACTTTTATCATAAATACTTCTAGCATATCAATTATTCTATATATAATTTTCCCATAGAGAAGCTCTTACATCCACATCCATCCACATTATTGAGATAATCCCAACCATAGATATGTTTCCCTATCCATCCTAACTATCGGTTGGAAATGGAAGTAAGAACTCGATCACAAAAACACAACACTCCACTGAACCACAATACTGATGTAATAATGACCAATAACCTAGGGTATTAAGACTCAACTGACAATAATTGATATAATCCTAAAATAAGGGATTTTGGTAATAATTGTTGTTTAAATAAACTTAGAAACAAAATACCCAAAACCAAGGTTTACACCTAAGTAAAGAAAATTCATAAACCATGTAAAATATTTAAACATCTAAGCAATCTAGCTAGTCCATTGTACCATTTTTAGTTACTCATTACCATCTATGGGTGATTATCCTAAATGATCTAACCCTAATAGGTATCCTCAACCAAGTGCCATTTACAATATTGCCCAGTATGTTTAGGAAAAACTATTCAAAACCGCATACCTTGTCCATATTAGTGAATGCACACACTCATTGGAATATTGTAATTAAAAATAAAATAATTATTTTTTTTCACAATATAATGAGCTATAAAGTAGGGTTTAAGGCTTGCATGAATCCATTTTTTTTATTCTTCTCCTTTATTCCTTTCTTCTTCCTTTCTTCTCCTTTTTTTCTCTTTACTAACCTTTTTATCTACCATTGGAGGTGACCATTCCATTTGTCAAAATTATGGGTTCTATCAAGTGTAACTACCACTCCATTGTTACCTAGAATCATACATGACATAGAATCAATATACCATTAAAAAATTTCATATTTTTTCCATTCCAAAAATCCACCTCTATGTGCATTCTTCCCAAGCTTTATGCAATATGCCATGCAAGAGTTGAGAGCCTTGTAAAACCAAAAGGAAACCTTATTTATCACTTTCAAACATCAAAAAACTCACTCATGATTTGGTACCTAAATTCCCCTCACTAGTTATACCATATACCCAAGTTAATAGCTTAGTGTTTGATATAAATTTAAAAAAAATTAATCAACATGCCCTTGACTTAAGTATTATGATTTATGGGTTGGAATTTGAACACGAACCTATTAAGTATAAGTCTTAGTACCTTATATACTATAATATCACACACAAAATTCACTAGTTTATATAAAACCTAATGATTAAAACAATCACCAATGCTCTATAATGGAAATTATGACCATGGTGTTGGTCTTCCATTCTTGGTATCTTATTATAGTTTTAATACATAGACATATACATACATTTCAATAAGGATTATATAACTCATCAAAAATATAATGAACTTCAAGTGGAATACATGTTTTAAAGTGCATCATGGATGTTGGTATGAATCACATTCACTCAAACTATTTAGTTGATTGCCCAATTAACCATAAAAAAACAAAACACAAATGATGACATAAAACATAGTTGATAATTGAAACTAAAATGAATAACACAACCATAAAATAGAATGAATAGGACAAAGGTTTAAATTGGCTTTTGGACACTACTACATAACCATTGTGGTTTACTTGTGTACCATGTCTTTACCATCGATCACATAGCTTCAAACTCCACCCTACACTTATCTATTATGTAACTTCAATCAATCCACATATACATCAACAATATTTGATCATAATCAATAGTAATGAAGAATATAATATGCTAATCTAAAATATTGTATGAATGATTATAGTTTAATTTAAAACAATAAATTATGTTCCATAAATAAAATAATGTGTGTAATAAATATGCACATAACATAAGAATATTGAAAAATTTCTAATAATTAGTCAAAGTTAATGTGCTAGGCATGTGTTGTCATGACAATCTATAGGTATGAAGTACTGAAAGAGGAGCCCAAGAGCCATATTTGACAAGTTACAAGATAGGTCATTATTTTACTTGATTATCACACATTTTATGATTTACACACAAGCTAAAATGTAAGGGATAACTACATAACTATGGGTCCCTCTTCATAGTATTGGTTATATAGGAAACATTCATTAATAAAGGTGTATTTAGGGTAGCTTGACATTGTGTGACCATTAACCCATTTTTATGGACGTCTAATATGAAGATGAACAACTACTATTTTCTTAATTGACAAGGAGAGACAATCCATGACCCAAATCTAAATGCATTAGAGTGAAGGTGACACATAGCCCAAAAGCATTGATTTAGTCACATCTATTATAACAAGTATTTAATACTAGAAACTTACTTTTAGTTAGATAGTATCATCAATGTAATAGTCCTAGGTCAATTAAAATTTATATGACTTTGGAGGTATAATTTATAGAATCAGGTGACTTATCTAGAATCAAAATCCACTCTACTTTTTGCTTGTTTCATATCTAGATCTCTATTAGCATTAAAATTAGCTAAGTATCTTGTTCTCATTATCATTGAAATAACTATAATATTTTTATTTTCTATCTTTTTAATGTCTCAACATAATAAATTTAATATATATTTATATAATTTTTTTAATTAGTTACCTATTCTAGAGATACTCTACCATCCTTGTGCCCTATCTTATCTTTACCCCTTCAACCCTAGATTCCTCAAATCTATATTTTAGGGTTAAACACAAATAAAGTGTGATAAGAATAAAATTAAAATTTTAGGTCAAATATGCAACCTAAATAAATTGGGAATTAATTTTATACTATTTTCATACTCCTTCAAAATAGATTTTATAAAAATGAGGTTTAATGTGTTATGTCAATCCTATTCTCATAATTTTAGTCATTTCTTGGTTGTGAATTTTTTTTCAACATATGAGAATAAAGAAAGGTAAAATGGAAAGTGTTAATCTTGTTTAAGGGGGAGATAGTTTGAACCTAATATTTGTTCCTCACAATAATAAACTTTTTCTCTACACGCTTCTATGTCATCTTTTAAGGGAAGTCAATAAATGACGTTACTAATCCCTACCTTGCATCCCCATACAAAAAAATTATAACCTTATAAAAATTTAAGGCAATAGAGGTAAATTAAACAATAGATATGAGTTTTAATGTTGGTTTTAATGAGAGAGTATGAAAATAAGGACAAATTTTTTGAGAAGGCAAGAGGATGCACTCCCCTACTAAGTAGAAGGATTTGTTGAGTTAGGCACAGTCTTGAGGAAAGGGAATACCATACTAGTGATCATCTACCAGTTAGGAATATTTAGAATAATATTAACTATGTGTGAATAATATTTTTAGTCTAGTAACTAAAAGAATAAAAATAGAAAGAATAGGTTTTACAAATTCATTACCATTTTTTTATTACAAAAGAAACAATAGATAATAAGGAGGTTACAAAAGTTATCGATTTTGATAAATTTGATAGGTGTATTATAAATTGAAATTAAATTTTCATATAGTGTTTGTGTTAATTTTAATCTTAATTTGAGTTAAATAGATGAAGCTACATAATTAGCTTTTATTGGTACATCTAATGAATTCAAATAGGCATGCTCATTGGGACTTGGCTAGGATATATCGGCATCAAAAAAATAAAAAAATACTTATTACTAAGCCAAAAGTTTTGTTTATTTGGATCATTTTACTCCAAGTGAAGTATACAACTAATTTGGAATAAATGAATCTTGTGTATTAGAATTATTTGGATGGTTTTTAATTTAAAATTTATGTCAACATAAAAATACATCTTATATTTTTGATTTATAATTTTAATATTATTTTAAGTCAAATCAATATAGAAATATTGAAAAGTTCTAATCTAGACACTGACAATGTTTTTTCTAGTTTGATGTTTAATCATGAAGTTGACAAAAAAATTTTCTAATAATGAAGTTGACATCAAAATTAATAATTATAAATTTATATGTATTATGATTCTATATTTTATTTGGTAGTCTTAGTTAGTTAGTTTTAGTTAATGTCTAGTAAACTCATTAGTGAGTTGTCAAATTTTTTATCTTCCTCTTTGAGATTACTGATTCCAAGTTATGTGATTTTTCCATTAAGGTTTGAGTTCTTTCCAATATTTATAAATCCATCAACATAACATCATCATTAGATCATACCTTAGGTTAGATATGTGCATATATGAATTGAATGTTCTTGAATTAAACCCATAGTTTCACTTTTGGTCCATTGGTTTGACATGGTTCCTTAAACTATAAGTATTTTTGAGCAGCCAAATCCTATGTCCATTATAGATTTAGTCTATGTATTCAATTATAATAAAGTATGCTACTCTATGGATTATGATAATATATTTATATAAAAATTAATGTTCCAATTAATGAGCCATATTGAAGTATACAATTTTTTTTTAATCCCACATCCATATACATTTTTTATATAGTTTAAGGTTTTTTTTTTTTTTTTTTTTTTTTTTTTTTTTTTTTTTAAAATTATAAATTGGTTGAATGATTCCATACACATGTATTTTTTATCTATGTCTATTAATAGAGACACAATTGCACCATCTATTGAAAACCTATTTTCAATTTATTTTTATTTATCTTTTTTTTCTTTTTCCAATTTTTCCATTTGACACATGTTGAGAGGAAATAATTCCCAACTTGTTAAATCTTTTTGATTACCAACTATTGATCCATTTTATCAAACCATACTATTTCCTTGTGTGTGATTCCACATTTTACATTCATTCATTATTATGGAACTCATATTCAATTGTCATAAAGACTCATGAGGATTCCCATGCATTCTTTTAATTATAATCTATATTTTATGCATAAGACCATCATGTATCTGGTCAGTAGTTAATGTGGGAAAGTTAATGTGAAGGTTTAAAAACTTAGTAGCATTACATGATTTTTTTTCACCCTTTTAATACCACAAGTCAATGCTTCTATGGACTTCATTAATTTTTTAATCTTGTAAAATCTATTAAAGACAAACTTGATCCATAGTTAACTCCTTATTTTATTTTTCCCAATGGTCTCTAGGTTAATAAATATGAAATTATATAATATAATGATGAAGTTGAAATGAGATCCATTTTATTTTGTGATGGATGCTTCACCTAAACTAAATTTCATTGTATGATTTTCTACAAGACCTTTATGCTTGGACTGAGATTAGGCTACTTCTTTCTGCATCAAAATTCAAAGTTAGATAATATATTTGTTTTTATTTATCTTTAATTATTGAGATAAAAATTTAAAAAAAATTATTAATGTGAAAAAATAAATAAATTAGGTCTTCAAAATTTTAGAGTATGCAAATGATATCTAAGCATTATAACATAATAGGATAATTAAAGTATTTATACCAAGAATTTTTAGCTATAAAGTTTTAGAAATTTAAAAATGTGCCTTAAGGTATGCATCATTAGGGATATAATGTAAAAATTATAATGAATTTCAAGAGCTATAACCCCATTTAAATTACCTCATGAACATTTTTTATTGTGTTTTTGACTTTTATTAACATAATTAAAAGTTATTTCATTGGATAATGGAGTTTAAGTTTCCACCTTTCTAGTTACACCAACCATAATTGAATTATTCTTTCTAAACTAAGAAGCTAAAACCAAAAAGGATAGAAAACAAAGACTATAGTGTATTATTTATTATATGAATCTCCAACTAATTTGATTTGGTTACTCGATATTTAATTTAACTTAAGTCTATCATAGCTAAAGTTGTTAAGTATTATTATTATATCAAATGATACAATAATAAATTTGTTTAAGATCATGAATATACATGGGTCATTAAATATATAAGAAACATGGTTTGTAATGGATAAAATAAACAAGGTTACCCACCAAATACTCTTGTAAATAAACTTTTGCATTTGTAAATTAAAATCAGGTGCTTAAGTAAGAAGATCAATATGCACGAGTTTAGACTTTTTCATATCAAATTTATGAATTCATAAATTATTATAGTAATACCAAACTATTTTATATGATAAGGTGTTATTGTGAGAGAACAAAAAAATTGAATATAAAAATTCCCAGAGCCTCATTCTAACTAACATCTCATGATGAGAGAAAATTTTCAGCTAAAGTATTGTGTATTACGAAAATAAAATGATAGTTCCCTATATATAATTTAATGAATTTTATAAAATTATTAGAATTAAATTGTTAATTAGATTTTTTATAGTTTTGTTTTTTATTCATGAATTTAATATGGGATATATTCAAATTAAATGTGGACATTAAATAACATATTTGTTTATCCAATTTAAATATCTTGAATGGAAAAGTAATGTGTCTCATAATGTAGAAACTAAAATATGATTATAAATGATAAATTAGGATTTTAAACTTGAAAAATATCACTCATGGATAAACCCTTCAGTTTATGACCTTCTTACTATCAAAAGTTCCACATTCACCATATCACTATGCCTAAAAGCCTATCCTATAATCCAACTCTGATATTATGATTAACTAGATCAATTTTAGCACATAGTTTATATAAAACTTGATTTATATCCTAATCTAGTAGTCACATATCTTTTACAAATTTTTATCCTATCAACCATTACCATCTAGACTAGGACACAAGTATTGATGACATTGTCCTAAATTTGATGCTAGTGTATGGGCCTTACAAATTATCAATTTTAAAAATATTTAGACATGTATCGGTCAACCTATGGTAATATTTTAACCCTCATGTGAGTTAAATTCAAAAGGTGTGGTATAAATAGAAAACAAAAGTTCATTCATTATCATTTGGAAATTACCAAGTAAAACCTATAAAGTTCACACTTAATCAGTTTTAAAACTAAGTTATACTACCCTTTTTTCCCTATTTCAAAATCAGTCATAGAAAAAAATCTTATTATAAGTTTAAATAATTAAAATAGCAGCCCATGAGCATTATTTTTCATGTTATAAGATAGATCACTACATGCACTCACATATAGATTATTTTAAAATTATTCACACACAATAACAAATAAAGGGGATAACTACATGGGTCTAATGCCTTCTTTGAAGTATATGGATATATAGGCAACACACATTGATGCAATTTTATTTCAAGTCATCTTGACTTCACTTGAGCCCACTAACCCCTATTTTATAAGGTGAAATGTCCAAGTTATAGTACCTAGGGTTTTGATTAAATATTGATATCCAAAATTTGTGCATGAAATATAAGTTGATAATCTATAAGGTGACACTGAACCCTAATAAGCACAGTTGGTCATTTCAAAAAAGGACATGTATTTCACATTGAATGCAAGTGTCAAATTTAGGACATATGTGTTGATGGAGTGTCTAGATCCCAATAATAGTGTCTAGTTTGACAAAGAACAAATATTTAGAATATGATGAATCAATACAAAGAATCATGATGTCTTCTCTTGTACCTACATATTATAGATCCACCTAGACATAATTAAATAAGTATTACTTCTCCTTTGTATTGAAACTTTCAAAATATTTTTGTATACCCATATTGGGTATAAGCACAAATTCAAAGTATCTTTTTCATAAATTTTCATGTATAAGAATTTTGATAGAGAGTTAGGCATCTAGTGGCATAATGTCATTTGGACCATTTTGGTTCCATATTATTTTATTTATTTTATCTGATCTCTTATATCTTTATGTTATGTAGTATGCCTTTATCTAGTCTAATTTAAGGATTTATACCTATCTCTTGATAATTTATATGTTTTTAACCTTGGGCACTACTGACTATCTTAGGATACTAGCATCAATGCTAGTGTCAAAATTCAATGGTAGTGTCCAACCTTATCTTTTGATCATTTTCTGTACTCTTAACCTTGTGAAAATTTTGTAAAACCTCATGTGTTTATTCTATTACCATATTTTTCATGCCACTAGGTCCTAATTCAAAATTAAAATATTACCCATATACAAAAGGCTATGGTATAGTTTATTTCACTAGGAAAGCTTCTCAATTAACATGTATTTTGTCTTATTCAAAATATATTGAATTGCATCATATATCAAATTACTAGAATTGAAAGTCTAAGGTATTCAAAATTTAATTTAGACTTTTATTTATTGTAACAAGGGTTGTATTAAGAGAAATAACATATAATATCACAATCACCATTACACACACATATGTAATAGGTAGGTCTTCATGAGAATCTGAGGCCCTCTTCAAAGTATATGTATATTTAGGTAACACTTAACAATAATAAGAATTATATGGTTAGCTCAACTCAAGTGCTAACCCACTTTTTATTAATTAAAAAGAGGTCAAGGGGAAAGGAGATAGGGTTTTTTTTAATTTATTTATTATATTTTATGCATAATTCAATTTAATCTAAAGAACCAGATAGAGTTATAATGACATCATAGTTCCATAAGAAGTTAGGATTATTTTTAGTGCATATTTGGGACTAGACACCTATGTTAATGGTAATATCCCAAGGCAATGGTGGTATCCAAGTGATAGGAATGATTAAAACTCAGATTAAATATAACATAAAGTATCTTCACATGTGGATTTAAATATAGATCTTTGTTATAGTTTAGAACAAAACATTAAACAAGATATGCTCTCTTTACCCCTTAGTTGTATAATATTATTTATATTTATTGCACATTATTGAATAGGGTAAATTATAATATATTATCATATATTATGAAAATATTAATATTACATTATTTCATTAAAAACATTTTATTTACATAGTGTGTTTATGTAATAGAACCATTTTATATAAAACATTCTAGTGAACCCATCCTTTATACTTATTTTAAAAAACTTCTAGATTATAGGTAGGGTTTTTCCTTCTACAAACATTAATTTTTAGATTATTGTATTTATTTTCTATATCTAATTTATTTTGTGGGCCTATCTTAAGGAATTTTTTTTTCACATTTTTTGCCCTATGCATTGTTCTATTTCTCTTTATTGTTGTGTCCATACTTGAAATTGTCATCATAGATACTCTTATTGAAAGCCATAGGATATCCCATCCTTTGGATATCATTTTTAATATACCAAATGACCAGTGTATTTCTTATAAAGATCTTATGGAAAAATAATAATGTCCCCAACCATCCACTTTTTATTACAAATAAGATAATGAAAAGAAAAATAATGAAATTGTAAGTCTAAATGAATATGCTAAAAATAATATTTATTCATATGGTTATGAATGTGATTATACACCTATTGAATATGAATATGAGGATCCTATTTATCTTATTTCAAAGGATAAATTTCCCAAAAAGTTAAAAAATATAAACTTTGTTAGTGCATCACATAAATATGAGACAATAGATATGAAAGAATTTAGCATTCATGATGTTTAAGATAAAAATTTATCATGTATGACATAATGAATTTCATTTCTTTCTAAAGATGAACATGTTTAAAAGGATGAATGTTTGCCTTGTTTCCAAACTATTGATAATCTTGAACATCTTGTTCCTTCTTGAGATCACTCAAATAAAAATAGTGAAAGTAATTATCTTTATATATATATATATATATATATATATATATATATATATATATAAATATATATAATAATGATCAACATGCATGTACTATTATAAATCTATCTCATTTAGTTTGAAAGATGAAAGTGAAAATACAATTTCTCAGAAAACTCTCATTAAAAATGCATTGTTTAAAGATACATCTCCATTTTCAAATGCATTTGATAATGTTTAACCCTAAAATCTAGATTATGGGGAATCTAGGGTTAAAGGGGGAAGAGATATCCTATGGAATAAGAACGTTTAAATATCTCTAAATCATACAATTATTTTTTGAAATTGAGATAAACATGTATTTAATTTTTTATGCTAAGATGCTAGGAGTAGAAATTACAACTATGTTATATATTGCAGTAACAATGACAAAAAAGATAATTATTTAGTTCTGATGAGGATATAGATATCTATTTAGAATAGGAATAAAGTAGACTAGATCTATATTTTGGAATAATTTACTGGTTATATAAATTATATCTCTATATCTATAGACACTTGCATTGATCTTAGATGGTTGTGTTGATGTTACTATTTGGTTTAGATGTAGGTGTCCAATATTAAATACCTACTAAATTAGGATACAACCACCCAGATGATTCTATATTTTTTGGTTGCCTTCACTCTGATGAATTTATATATGGGTTATGGACTATCACTCCTTGTCAAATATAAAAATCCTAGTTGTTTATCTTCATATTGACTATGAAAAAAATGGGTTAGTTGGCACATGATGTTGATCTACCATAAAGATATATCTATCAATGAATACTAACTTCATATATAATGCTTTGAAGAGGGCCTTACACTTATGTAGTTCTCCCATATCTATTGGTTTGTCTGTGAATCATGTAATGTGTGATAATCAAGTACAATTATTACCTAGATTATAACTTGGAAAATATATCTCTTGGACTATTCATTGAATACTTTAGACTTATAGATGTGTTGTCCCTATGATTGGTATGGAAATAGGATAAAATAAAGAATCTTTTCTCACTTTAATGCTTGATATAATAATTTTGGTGAGTTTACTTGTGAGTAGATAATAAGTTTTTATGTTTTTAATGAATGAGAGTTGATCTTATATTTGTACCAATCCTATTGGAGAATATCTCTCATTAAATCACTTAGGATGAGCTTTATGATATGTTTCATTTATAAATTGAATGACTTTGGAAAACCGAATGCTTGCATTTGGTAAGGACACTTGTGTAGACTTAGGCATATAACTAGGATGCAAGTGTCCAAGAAGTAGAAAAGTAGGTATAGGTACAAAACATATATAGGTGGAATATAAGTAGGCTTATAACATTCTAGTCAAGATAAAAGGATCGGGTCATAAGAAAAACATATGTTATACTAATATATAAATAATTAGGCACATAGAGATAGTGTATGTGATCCTTTTATTAGTGGGATAGGTCTGTAATTTGAAGGTATAACCATGATATGTATTTACCATGTGTAAAATATTAATGTTCTATATAACTTATAAATAGTGTCTACATTTCCCCCTTTAATCTAATAAATAAATTACTAGTTTAAAGGAAAAGGAATGCATACATGGGTATGTATAGCATACCTTATCTTTTCTTGAGTCTAACATGAGTTCATTTCTAGTGGTAGACCTACAATAAAGAGCATGTTATAATATATAATCAATGCATATTATCTAAAATTTAAAGTATTAAAATGATCTAAACTAAAATAAATCAAGGTTTAGGAGTACACCTATGTATTGATGAAACCATTTTGCATTTTGGATGTATAATTATGAATCATTAAAACCAAGATTAGGATAAATATAAATCTTGAAAATGAATATATCTAAGGGTAGAGAGAGAGGGGGGGGGGGTGGGGGGACATGCCCCCAACCTTGGAGTAAAAATGGAATTCCACCTCATAATTGAGATTGGATCAACCATGTAACCTAATTATACTTATAACTTGGTGAGTGTGAGTCGACCCCATCAACTCACACTATAAAACTAGTGAGGCTAGATGATACAATCAAGTCAAAACTATACACTTGGAAAGATTGAGTGATTTAAATAAATCAACCATAATAAAAATGAAATAAAGTACTATAATAGATTTACTCAATATAGTCTATGTAAATTCAACATGGTGGGTGATGGAAATCCCTAAAAGTTTTAAGAATATAAAAATCATTTGATTTTACAATATTAGGTGCAGCATATTCACCTTAGATATGTCTCATGATGAAACCATGTATAATAATGGTACTAATGTATATAATTCTACTAACAATGTATATCTAAGTGATACAAATACACAATTTGGCCAATTCTAAAACTATGTAAATGTGGATAACATGCTTCTAAAGTATTCCCCCAATATATAAGGATAAATCCAAAAACTAGTATAAGAGACAATGTAGAGGAAATGTTTCCAAAACATTCCACCACTATAATTTGGGTATGTTATGTACTAAATAAATGTGGAGAACATGTTTCCAAAACATGCCTCAATGTATATCTAAAATTATGGCTAATGCAAAAGTCATGCCTATATGGCATGGCCCAACTATTATTCCACCAATTTTGAGGTAAGGGAAGATAAAAAATGGTAGTTACCTTACCTCAAAAATATAATATAACCATGTATCATAGATAAGGAAAATGTCTTGGTATATGTATCACTTAAGTGCAAAGAATATGATCACACTAAGTAATAAGATGTATTATGTGAATCATGGAAACATCTATATTGTAATAGTATAATCTCAAAAAGCAATCAAGAACACACACAAGATCACTCAAAAATTAAAACAAGAGACAAAGGTTCAAGGAGACTAGAAACAAGGGGCATATTCAAATGTCATATAATCAAAGGGACATGACTTAGTCAAATGTCCACAATGCAATAAATGACATATTAAAATGTTATTATATAATAAATAATGATATATTAAAATTTTAAAGAGGAAATCAAAGTCATGGGGGCCATAACTAATGGAGCATATTCAAATTCTCAAACAAGCAATACAATAGAAAGGCAAGACACTCAATAAAGTGAATAAATAAAATCATAAAAAACCAACATAAACATATCATAATATTATATGGGTATATATGTTATCAAAAAATATCAAGTAAATTGCAAAAGAGATAAACATGGATAAAGGCATTTGTAAGTACATATATGAGCTCAAACATGATAGTGTAAAGCTACCATAGAATGATATAACTTAGATTTATCATGATCATATGGGTGGATGCTCCCAACATCTTGATGATGTGAGTAGAGTGAAATAATAACATTCAAAATTTCATAGATCATGTATTTATGTATACTCTGAATCACACTCAAAAGATGCGTGAAACACGTGTTTATATGAAATATTGACATGCCATTGACCAACATGTAAGTAATAATATATATGCAAAGGAGATAATATAATATGTAAATGTTGAAAATATTGTTAGGTTTTTGAAGTTTCTTTTATTATTTCTGGTATTTTTGATATTTTTCAAATTAAAATATTATCTTATGATTATATCTAAAGGATGGTCATAGATATATCCCCACTATGAACCTAGTGTAATAATCTGGTGATGTTGATAAGGAGATTGTATAGGTGAAATATATATCACTATAGTATATGTGATGCTCTATGTGTGTAAAGTAAGAATATATGGTCATAAAATAAAAATAGTAAGAGTAGGGGCTCATGTAACCCATCATCAAGAGATCTATGGTTCATTCAGAAAAAGAGTAATAAGAATGTAGAGTAAAAAACTCTACATTTTTCATTTTTTGATTTTTAGTTGTGCACTCCAAGTTTTGTCCTTGCACATTTTAGTTTCAAGGCAGTAAAGTTAGGTGTGAGTTTCTTTTGACTAAATTTTGTCTAAGTATCAAAATCGTGTGGAAGCTACCAAGTGTCAACAACTGAGACACATTTTATAATCTCTGTAAGTTGCTCAAAATGTACCACGTGTCCTGTGGTAGCTCAATGGAGTGTGACAAGTGTTGGCCTCCATGTTTCAAACTTATTTTGAGTTTTGAAAGCTTATTTCAATAATATATTCTCAGGAACAAGTAGAAGGTGCCAAGTGGCAATTGTAGAAGGTTTCAATATGTTTTTCTAAAAGCAATGGAAGATGCCACGTATCCATAGCTAAAGAAATCAGAAACTACCATGTGTCAACATCTAAAATATCTTTACTTTATTTCACTGATAAGTAAAGACTATGGTAGGACCTAGGTTTTGTTTCTAAAGATCAACGAAAGCCACCACGTATCATTTTTTAAAAATAAATGGAAAGTGACACCTATCCATGTTCTCCTTTTTAAAGTTATTTGAGTGAAAAGTGTTGTGGGTCACATTCTCTGTAAATTGTTAAATTTTGAAGAAGTGGACTTTGATAGATGTCAAAGATGGAACACTCCTGAGCAAAGACACAGTAAAGAGTATAAGTTATGCGAAAAGTGCCATGTGTCTTCGATAAGTGCCTTGGAAGCTGCCAAGTGTCATTGTCTAGTACCTTTTGAATAATGAGAAAGTTTTCAATTAGAGTAAGCGAAGCACACCAAGTGTCTTTGCCTATTTCATAGTGGGAAGCATCCTATGTATCTTTTTCATCCAATGAACTATAGGGAGATAGAATGTTTCAGATCTAAGAAATATCTTTTGTTAGAAACTTCCAGTTCAGTTAGAGTTCAATTAGACCATTGGATTCAAAATGTGTAGGTAATCTAGAGCTAGTCTGATGCTATAAATATGGGTGTAGAGATCACCAAAGTAGGATCAAAGGATAGATATAATTTTTTATAAGAGATTATTTTCAAGAAGTTTTAGACTTTTTAGTTGTGACTAGGAATATCATTTACATTTTGTTATATTTTCTTGAGTTAGAAAGTTTGTATAACTGTGCATGTCTATGTGCCTTTTATGTGACTAGAAAATCAATAAGAAGAATGAGTTATGTGCCTTTGTTGATATCTTCTATGTTATTACAAAATAATCTAAGTCATGAGCCTTTGATCTTATCTATTTTCATCTTTTACATTATCATGCCTTTTTTGCTCTTTAATGTAATTGAATCCTAAAGATAGATTCACTATGCTTAGAATTAAGGATTGAATTAAATTCAGGTGCATCACCATAGTTATATTTTATTTTTCTGCATTTGTGTTTTTATTTAATCTCTATAATTTCTCACTAAAATAATTTTGAGATAAAGAAGAGCTAGCTTCTTTAAAATTTGGAGGTCGTTTCAGGTCACAAGTCCCACATTCCTGAAACTTCCCATTGTTGGTGTTGAAAACAACACAATTTTAAGCATCAACAATTTTTGCCATGCCTAGTGGGACACCATCTTGAAGTTTCTTTCAAGACCATATGAACCAGAGAGCTACAAGGATTCAGATTTGTGGACTAGTAACAAGATCTCAATCTGTTACAAATCTAGGTATTCTTTTTCTGCCTTTGATAACTAGTCTAAGACAAAGAGTCAATTAGTTTATAACAATACCAAGAGTAAATATGGGAGATCCTATACCCCCAAGGAATTATGCAAGTTAGAACACTAGCAGTCCTTTGATCCTCCCAATACCACCAGCCACTTGGGATCCTATTCCAATAAATTCCTTAAAAGCTCTACCCAAATTTAGTGGGCAATATTTTAAAACACCTGAAGAACATATGCAGGATGTGTCTGATGTCTGTGCTATACATATGGTCACATAGTAGAATGTGGCTATAAGATTGTTAGCAGCATCTTTTAAAGGAAAAGCTCTAGAATGGTATTGATCTTTGACTCGAAATACAATATCTACATGGGATCAACTTGGAGATCTTTTCTTTGAAAGGTTTGAAGAAAAGGGTGATAAGTCTTCTTTGTTACAATAATTGATTACTATTAAAAGGGCACCACAAGAAGCAATGACTGAATTCAATTCAAGATTTCAAAAGACTTGGGAAAGAATCTCTGCTATAGTAAGACCATTACCAGGTATGGCTATAGTACTTTATCTTAAAGCTTTAAATTTAGATATATCAGTAATGATTCAGTCACTTGGAGGTCAGACTCTGCTAGAGGATTATGACTATGTAGTCAGAGCTGAAAATAATTTAATAGATGTTGGAAATTTGCCCCTAAGGCCTCCCATGCCCATGTTTCCAAAAAATACCTTAATTTTTCCTCAAGAAACCTCTAATCCTATAGCCCCACCTGTGTCTATGTGCACATATCCTCAACAACCTACTAAAGAACTTGTCCCTGCCCAGTCATCTGAGATGGATGATATCAAGAACATCTTTAGGAAATTTTCAAATGAGTTAATTAACAAAGAAAGACAGCAAAATCCTTATCCTAAACCCCAATATAAAGGCTACCAAGGAAATAGATTTCCACCATAGCTAAACTAGTATCAGGGTCATCAAAGGCAAAATAACCCTAAGCCAACAAACCAATTAGTTGTAGTCCTTACACCCTCACAGACTATTCCACCCAATCTAAAGAGAGAGATTGTTCAAGGGTAGAATAATTATGCAGATGGCACCAATGCCTGGTGTTTTCCTTGTAATAATTCTCATACACCCAGAGATTATCCCATGGGTAATCTACAACAAAAGGTAGTAGAGCAAAGAAGAATGGATGGATAATTTGCAAGTACTTCTGACACTCAAGTCTACTAGTCCCCTAGTATGCAAAATTTAGTCCTAATGGCTTAGATGTAAGGGATGTCCTTAAAGCAAGAAGAAGAAAGAGCCCCTGAACATGCTTTTTTTTCATGGGTTGAAGATGAAGAGTCTGTATTCTTGAATGAAGCTTCTACTTCCAAGAAACTAGTAGTGCAATCAGAATACTATACCAAATCAAAGAGAAGGATGATGGAACAACTTAAAGTCACAAATAATGAGGTTATGGGGCCTCCTCCATTTCAAAGTCATCAAAACACAACTACTAGACAAGAAGTGCCTCAGCTAGTATAGAACCAAGTAATTCATGGATAAGTTCAAGAAAAATCAAGCTTTCCTTATTTTCCAAGAACTCAAACAACAGGACCAGTGAATGTGGTGGATCAGCTGAAGAGAACCCCAACACATGTGTCAATGTGGGACATATTAGCTATTCTTGATCAAAAGACATTGTTACAAGAAGCTCTGCAAGGTCAAGTAGTGCCTAAACATAATAGCACCAAAGAAAGACTTGTTGATAAAGAAAAGCTCAAAGACACAATTCATCTACAGACAATAACCCTTTTGAATAATGTAGCAGAGGTAAGTAAATCCAAACCAGAGCCCTTCTATTTTACTCTGATAGTTGGAAAGAAACTATTGCATAATGTGATGATAGACTCAGGAGTTAGTACTATAGTAATGCCTAAGCAAATAACAGATGCTTTAAAAATAAAGTATGAGCCACTTACTAGAGGAGTCATGCAGTTGGATGGAAAATCAGTGCAAACAATAGGGAGAATTAAACAACTCCCATTACAATTATATACTTGCCTCAATATAATTGTCAATCAAAATATAGTAGTCATAGATATACCCCCTGTATTTGGCCTATGTTTATCTAGGGATTTCATAGCCAAAATAGGAGGATATATGTCACTTGATTGGTCTCACCTCATCCTAAAAACCAAATATGGTTCAAATATTAAAATACTATCTGAGCCATTATCTAAGAATCACATCACCAATGAACCAACCTCAAAATTAGAGGTAGCTCAAGTTATGCTAAATAAGGAAGAAAAGGTCTTTGTTGAAGAGTTGGGTGACTAGACTGAACATGGCCAAGAAGAGGAAAATAACCATTTGTTAGCTATGATGCATAGTGATCCATATGGAAATTATGACTCTACTAGTCTGGGCACTTATGTCATTTTTGATGAAGACCATGAAATCCCAAATGTTTTAAGGGAAGAAACACCAACTACTCAAAAATTTAAAAAAGATTCATAAATTTGGACATTAAATTTTGATGGGGCTAGAAGTAAAAGTGGTGCTGGAGCAGGAATTTGTCTTGTTGCTCCAAATGGGGAGAAGCTTTTGAGAGCTATCCCTTTCCAATTTGCTTGTACTAATAATGATGCTAAATATGAATCCTTAGTACATGTGCTCATATTAGCCAAGAAAAAGGGAGTAAAGAATCTGATAGTAAAAGGAGATTTAGAATTAGTGGTGAAGCAAATTAGGGAAAAGGAAATAGCTAAAAATGTAAGGATGAGGTCCTATGTACACAAAATTTGGGACTTAATAGAAGATTTTAAATATTTCAATATTGAAATAGTTCTTAGAACCCAAAATTTTGAAGCTGATAAGATGGCACAGATTGGCTCATAGTTTGATCCAACAACTGGCCTAATAGTTAACAATGAGTTAGTAAAAGTTATAGTAAGGCCAACTATCCCAGACAATGATGAGAATTGGCAAGTATTTGAAAATGATTCTCAGGTAATCTCATCCTTGCGACAATCAGGGGAATTCAATGATCAATTGCAACTAAAAATTGAAGAAGCATATGGAGACCAAGTTATACAATTAAAGAATAATAAGCTTCCCAAAGGCTTAATCACTTTAGAAAACCTATTTGATCTAGAAGATGTAGGCCTAGAGAAGAAAAGGTTCTAGTTAAATAAAGTAGATCATTCTGAAATAGAGGTGAGTGAAGGGAGAAAATAAAAAATTGGAAATTCTACAACTCAAGAGGAAAGGGAAAGACTAATTGACTTATGCAAAAGATATGATAGAGTCATAGCCTAGAGCAATGAATACCTTCATGGATATAATAGAGACATCATTCAACACACAATAAAACTAACTAAAGGATCTAAGCCAATCAGATAGAAGTAGAGGCCAATAAATCCAAGGATTGAATCTCTAATGGTAGATGAGTTACAGAAACTTTTAGATTCTAAAATAATTTTTACAATCAAACACTCAACTTGGGTATCAAATCTAGTACCAGTAAGGAAAAACAATGGTGACATAAGACTTTGTGTAGATTTTAGACACTTGAATAGAGCATCTCTGAAAGATCACTATCCCTTGCCATCTATGGAACAAATTTTATAGACTGTGGCTAGATCCGAGAGATTTTCCTTGCTAGATGGTTTCTCTGGATATAATCAAATTTGGTTGGCTAATGAAGACCAATACAAGACTACTTTTACTACCAAATGGGGAACATTTTCATATGTTAAGATGTTATTTGGCCTATCAAATGCTGGAGCCACTTTTTAAATAGCTATGGATGTAACATTTGGGGAAATTATAAATAAAATCATCCTGATTTATCTTGATGATCTTACTATTTTTTCCAAGAATGTTGTTGATCATTTTGATCATTTAGAATCTATTTTTAAGAAATGCCAAGAATTTGCAATATCCTTGAATCCCAAGTAATGTATCTTTATTTTACCTCAAGGTAAATTATTAGAACATATAGTATCTAAAGAAGGAGTTTCTATAGATCCAGAGAGAGTTGTAGCTATAATGAACTTGCCCCTACTAGTAAATAAGAAAGCAATTCAATATTTTTTGGGGAAGATTAATTTTGTCAGTCGGTTCATATTTGACTTTGTAGGCTTAGTAAGACCAGTGACACTCTTGTCAAAAAAAGGCTTGGCTTTCAAGTGGACTATAAAAGGAAGGCAAACCTTTTAAGAGGTCAAGAAAGCAATTTCAATGGCCCCATTAATTAAAAACCCAAACTTTTCTAAGCCTTTTATAATGTATGTCTATGGAGGAGAGCTCAGTATTGCTACTATCCTAACACAATAAGATGATTGACAGGAGGGAGAGCATCCAATAGCCTTTTTCTCAAGGACTCTTAGGGAATATGAAACCAAATACAACTTTGTGGAGAAATAAGCATATGCTATGGTAAAAGCCCTCAAGAAATTTAGGCATATAGTATCGGGTAGTAAGATTTTGATACTTGTGGCTCACCCAAGTGTCAGAGAATACATTATTGAGGGTGAAATTATTGAAAAAAGAGCAAACTAGATAAGAAAGATCCTTGAATATGATGTAGAGGTGAAACCCACTAAGTTAGCCAGAGGTAGGGGTTGTGCCAATACATGACTCAAGAGCTTGAAAAGATGATACTTGAAGAAATAGATTTAGAAATGGAAAATGAAACTCTATTGAGGATACAAGAGGTTGATTAGAACTCCTAGGTCACAAACAGGGTTCATTTTATGAAATATAGGATTTACCCAAGAGAACTCCCTCAAAACAAAAAGAGATACTATAGGATGCAAGGGATACATTTTGTTTTAATTGAATAAGTTATTTTTAGAAGAAATTTTGATGGCAAACTTTTAAGATGCATAGAGAAAGATGAGGCTAAGAAAATACTGCATGAAATACATCATGTAGTCTTAGCTGGAAATTTTTCTGCAAAGACCATAGCTATAAAGATAAGTGAGGTAGGTTATTTTTGGACTACTTTATTTATTGACTTCTATCAACTAGTTAAAAAATGTCAATCTTGTCAATATTATGTTGGGATGAGAAGGAATGCAGCAATGCCCCTTAGTCCTATAATTATTGATGAACCCTTTGCTCAATGGGGTCTTGAATTCATTGGAATGATAAATCAAGTGTCAAGTATGGGTCACAAATGGATACTAACTACCACATATTATTTCACCAGATGGACTGAGGCAGTGCCACTCAAAGAAGCAACAGAAAATGTTATCATAGATTTTTTAGGGAGTATCACTACTCACTTTGGGGCTCCTCACACCATAATATTAGATAATGCTAAAGCATTTTTAGGGTATAAAGTATCTAAATTTGCATTAAATCATGGAATATATCTAAAAAATTCCTCTAATTATTACCCTCAGGGTAATGGTTTGGTAGAATCAACCAACAAGAACTTGATTAGACTCATCAAGAGAATAAGGGTTAATCATCACAAAGAGTGGCATAAAGTGCTTAATATAACACTATGGGCAGATAGAATTACACCTAAGCAAGTGATGAAAATGTCCCCATATGAATTGGTCTATGGAAAGCCTATTATAATACCCCTAAGCTTGGAGATTCCTACTCTTCAACTATTAAAATAGATTGAAATTGAGGAAAATGGCCCCATGCAGGTTAGACTTGATAAAATTTTGGAAGTTCAAGAAAAGAGGGATGCAACACATAATTCATTAATAAAACATCAGAAAATAATTAAAGACTACTTCTATAAAAGAACTTAAAATCCCCATTTCAAAGTAGGCTCAATTGTTTTGAAATGGGATGCAAGAGCTGCCAAGCTGGGTCAACACACTAAATTTGAAGCATTATGGATTGGCCCCTATAAAATTCATGCATGTAAATAGAAAAAATTGTTTAAGCTAGAAACAATGGAAGGTGAACCTGAATAGATTCGTATGAATGGGATCTACTTGAAACATTTAAGTTAAGTTGTGTCTCTAATGTATTATAGTTAGATAGTTCCCCTTTCCTTGTTGCTTTATTTTCCCATTTTTCTTTCCCACTCTTTTTTTATATAAGTGTTCTTTAAACACGTAGGTATGACCCATAGTCTTTTTCAAAAATTTCAAAACTCTCGACACATTAAATATCTCCCAAATCCTTAAATTTCCCAAGGTACCTTGTGCAACCACTTTCATGACGTGTCTAACTCACTGTCCCATGAATATTTCATAAGATTTGCTAATGATTATCCAATTTTAATGCCATTTTTGAGACTTAATGGGTCATTAAATACCCCATAACAAGAGTTAAAGCTTACAAGTGTCTCAAACATTCTTGCATTTGCTAAAAAATCCTTGTTATCTACAAATTTCAATTCATAGCAAAGCCTACTTAGTGAAAGTGCTTCCTTATTGCAAAGCTCCATACCTGTTACCATAGTTCACCATTTACAAGTATAGATATAGATATGGAGGGAGCACAGTCTTCATAAAAATGGTCTAGGATTTATGAATCCATTGATAAGTTTATCACAAGCAAATCATATGATTTAGCCCCTTTACAACCTTTAAAAACTTATCCACGAACTAGAGTCCTTGAAGTTGGATATACAAACAACCCAGCAAAGGTGAAAGATTTTGAAAATGGAATCATGGACCCAATTCTTCAAAATCCTAGAAAAAATCTTAGAGAATGGGCACATCAAAGGTGTATTTAGAGGGCCAAGGCTAAACAATATGAAACATTTGCATTGAGGATATGGACTTCCCAACTGGCACAATTCATTGTCCCAGGTGTACATCCGTGCCATGACTTGGTTGAAATATGCTATAAATTATTTCACATGCCCTCAAATACCATACAACATGGTCCATTCACAGTGTAAATTACACCAAAGGCTATCAGAGACATGTTGGCCCTGTATCATGACAAGATAGCCATGTTTCCCACTATTGCCAAAATGTAGAAAACATGGGCAAACATCAATACTCAATTGAGGTTTCTAAAATCATAATTAAAATTAGGTGATGATGATGCCACTATGCTGACACTACCAATAGAAATAATACAATTTTCACAAGCTATTCAAGATGCACTTTCCATGATGGTTTTCATTTTTGGAATGAAAGAAGATACAACTGTCTATGAAGAACAAATGGCCATCCTCTTCAGATTGAAAACTGTTGACAAGACTCATGAGTATCAGCTTGATTTTTTTGAGTAGATTGCATATTCAATGGTTGAACAACTCACCCAGTTCAAATCTAAGGTAATTTTGAGGTATTCTTCTTATCTATTTCATCTCATGTTGTATCAAAATTATGGCATCTTTTCCCAACACATGCATCTAAATATGTATGATCCAAGCTTTGGTATACATAAAACCATTCCTGTGTCTACATGGACACATTTCTTGTCTAAAACCAGTAACCCATATGAATTCTGAGAACTTTTTTTTGCCCTTAATTTTTATCATCTAAGCCTAGAACCGGTTGTAAATAGACTATTTCCAAGTGTCTCAAGCCTTATGACCAATTGCACTATTCCTTGTGATTACTTTTTTAGATCCCATCATACTATTAAAAGAGTCCATGGTTTTAGTGGGGAACCAATGTTGCTACCTAAGATTTTGACCCTTAGGTTAGCATTTCTATAGGTCACCAGGTAAGTGTCTATGGTAGATAATGAATATGGCTTTGGGAAGAAAAAGAAGAAAATGTATGATGTTCCATGGGTAACAAACAACATGGCCCTAGAGGTCAGAGATGCTGAGATTATGTTAATAAGAAAGCTAGCCTTCCTAGGTTTCTCTTTAATTGAAGATAAATGGGGATATGACCCCAATGGTTTCATAACTTTATGGGTCAGGAATAATAAGGTTGCTACCAAAATTGTGCATGAGGGTCGTCCCTTTTGGGAAAATAGAAGAAATCTTATGGAAGATATTCTTGATTTTTATGTAGAATTGATGGATTTAACCCTTTAAGAAGATATGCCATGGGAAAAAATTTATGTTAAGCAAAGGGATTTTGATTCTAAAATCAAAATGACTTCTGGTTTAAGAAGAGCATTAAAGAACAAAGATTGGAACATTGAGAAATAGAAGCTTATTGGAGATATAGGCAAGAGATTTGTGAGACAACTCACTCTTTTGGAAATGTGGATTTAGATGAGAAATGGGAGGAATTCTGGGATGAATGTCATCTATCTCTTATCTCTAGCCCTGATACAAGCAATTTACAGACACAAGGTGGAGAGCCAAAAGCAAGAGCAATTTCTAATCAAACATTGTAGACCTTAGGGCAAACCTCAGCTATAGTAGCTATAACTATTTGGCCCTAATATCTCAGTGCCATTGAAAAATAAAAGAGTGTGCTATCTTCACCACCAAAATATTTTCTATTGGTGTTATCCCTTGGGGTTCCCAATTTTACACAATCACCACTAGCAGTAGTGGTAAATGTTGAAGAGAAGGGAGCATAGCCAGAAGAAGAAACACCAAGGAAACATAAGAGGCTGAGGTTTCAACTTGATTTATAAGAGAGAGCAGAACCCTCACAAAACCAACCATAGAGTACTTCGATTACTCCTTAGGTGAGTGTTGTTTCTCCTTGTTCTTCTCAATCTCTCTCTTCTCCTATAGGGGTGATGATTCCATTTGGCTAAATAATTTCCCTTGCCACCTCTGTTGTGCCTATTTCTCATTTTTCCCCATCTATCCATACTCAGGCCATATCATTGCCTCATTTTCCCCCTCTATCCCAAAGAAATTACCTCCTTAGATTGACCCTAGCCAACATTTGGCTATTCCATATGGCTTGCCACAAGGTTATCCTTTTGCATGTGGGCACATTACCTCTCCTTCTACCTTCCAAACTCAAGCAAATACTGCTAAGAAGGCTAGAGAAGCTAGAATGGAGAAAAAGAGGATGAAAGATAATAAATCCTTGGCTACACCACATATGAGGTCACAATTTGACCCAATACAATAGCAACTAATGGTGACCCATTTGTCACCTAATATAGTCAAGCCAAATGAGTAGATGCAGCTTGAAGATTACATAATGAATGCAATGGCAATAGTTATGTCACTTTTTAGACCCCAAGATAAGTTTGAGCTACTAAATGAATCCACTTATGTAGTAGCTAAGGATTATTTGAAAATATCAAAGAATCTATAGAAGATGGAGGCTGATCTAGCCCAAGAGAAGGCAAACTATAGCAGTTTGACTATAGAAATCAATACCAAGAATAACGAAATAGAGAGTCTCAACAAATAGTTGCAAGATACTATTTCTCTTTAGACTCATTAGGCTATTTAGGCCCAAAATGATTCTTTAAAAGTAGGGATAATGCAAGTGAAAGATGCAGTGACAACCCTAAGGTGGGAAAAGACAGCATTTCAAGATAAATGTGAGGAAAGCCTGTTATAGGTCACTCAACTTCAATAGAAGCTATTGAATGAGTAGAACAATACTGATACTATACATGCCCAACTTCAAGCCGAGTGAAAAATGATAGAATAGTTGACACTTGAGTTGGCTAATAGGCCAAAAAATATAGGGGTTTTGAATCTGGTTAAGGAGATTTATGTATCAATATGGAAAAGAATCTCTGAGGAGATTACTCAGCTCAGACCCTCTTTAACCTTTCTACTAAATGAACAGAAATTGTGCAAAAAGTTGGATACTTCAGTTGAAGCCACTCTGTCCACTATCTCTTTGGGAGTGTTTGACTCCCAAATGCTGCTACACAAGCTATATGATGCAACTGATGGAACATTATCAGTAACAGGGATTAGTGATAGAATGATTTCTGCCAAAAGAGTGAATGAAGTTCTCAATTGCAATTCTGTAGTAGTTAAATGCAAAGAGCTTATAGATGTGGTGAAAGAAGGAATCAAAGACATGAAACAACACATTGAAGATCTAGTGCAATTGGGTCTTCCCTCTCCTTTTCTTGATAGCAATATGGTGTTGATGATTAATGAGAATAAACCTTTGTTGTTAGCTAGGCAAAATGATTAGGTAGTCTTTCAGGGTTTAAGAGATGATTCACTAGTGCCTAAAGTAGAAGCTATTTTGATTCCCATTTCCCAGCTTGAATTTCAATTAAAGGTTATAGTTCATATTTTTGTAGAATTTTTCACACAAGGATATCATTAACCTATATTTAGCCTTTAACTAATTGAAAAATAAGCAAGGATTATCTGATGATGAGTGGTCTATTTATCAGACAACCTTACTAAAGTTGTGATTTTTGTCACATTTGATCATGCGAGAGTTTGTGGATTATTCTTTTTGAGTAGGCTCAAAAGTCCTCAAGGTTGCTAAGAACTGTAGAGTAAAAAATTCTACATTTTTCATTTTTTGATTTTTAGTTGTGTGCTCCAAGTTTTGTCCCTACACATTTCATTTTCGTGGCAGTAATGTTTTTGACACAGAGCATGGGTGTGATTTTATTTTGCCTAAATTTTTGTCTAAGTATCAAAGTCATGTGGAAGCTGCCAAGTGTCAGTGGCTGAGACACATTTTAGAATCTCTGTAAATTTCTCAGAACGTACCACATGTCCTGTGGTAACTTAGTAGAGCATGACAAGTGTTGGCCTTTATGTTTCAAACTTATTTTGAGTTTTGAATGCTTCTTTAAATAAGCTTTTCTTAGGAACAAGCAGAAGGTTCCAAGTGGCAATTATGGAAGGTTTCAATATGTTTTTCTAAAAGCAATAGAAGATGCCACATATACATAGTTGAAGAAAGTAGAAGCCACCAGGTGTCAACATCTAAAATATCTTCACTTTGTTTCATTGATAAGTAAAGACTATGATGAGACCTAGGTTTTGTTTTTAAAGATCAACAAAATCTACCATGTGGCATTTGTTAAAAATACATGGAAAATAACACCTATCCCCAATCTCATTTTTAAATTTGTTTGAGTGAAAAGTGTTGTGGGTCCCATTCTCCATAATTTGTTAAAGTTTGAAGAAGCAGACTTTGACAGATGTCAAAGATGGAACACTCCTAAGTAAAGACAAAGTAAAGAGTATAAGTTACATGGAAAGTGTTGTGTCTCTTTGATAAGTGCCTTGGAAGCTGCCAAGTGTCATTTTCTGGTACCTTTTGAATAATGAGAAAGTTTTCAATTAGAGTAAGTGAAACATGCCATGTTTCTTCACCTATTTCATAGTGGGAAGTGTCCTGTGTATATTTTTCATCTAATGAATTGCAGGGAGATGGAATGTTTCAGATCTAGGAAATATCTTTTGTTAGACACTTTCAGTTCTGTTAGAGTTTAGTTAGACCATTGGATTGGGAACATGTGGGTAATCTAGAGCTAGTCTGATGCTATAAATATGGGTGTAGAGATCACCAAAATTGGATCAGAGGATAGAGATAATTTTATACAAGAGATTATTGTCAAGAAGTTTTAGTCTTTTTAGTTGTGATCAAGAATATCATTTGCCTTTTGTTCTATTTTCTTGAGTTAGAAAGTTTGTATAACTGTGCATGTCTCTATGCCTTTTATGTGACTGGAAAATTAATAAGAAGACTGAGTTATGTGGCTTTGTTGATATCTTCTATGTTATTGAAAAATCATCTAAGTCATGAGCCTTTGATCCTATCTATTTTCATCTTTTACATTGATCATGCCTTGTTTTCTCTTTAATGTAATTGAATCCTAAAGATAGATTCACTGTGCTTAGAATTAAGGATCAAATTAAATTCAAGTGCATTGCCATAGTTAGATTTTATTTTGTTGCATTTGTGTTTCTATTTAATTTATATCCTTTTTCCCTAAAATAATTTTGAGATAAAGAAGAGCTAGCTTCTTTAAAATTTGGAGGTCGTTTCAGATCGTAAGTCGCACATTCCTGAAACTTCCCATTTTTGGTGTTGGAAACAACATAATTTTAAGCATCAACAAAGAACATGTGTAGGTGCTCTAGACATCTAAATATGGTGTGTATTATGTGTGGATTCTATGGAACCCACTATGGATCTCTAATGTAATTGTGTCTCAAGTAGTATATGCCTGATAAAGGTAATTTCCTATTACTTACCATTTTGTGGAATAATAACCTTAAAAGGTTTCACAATTAACTTCTTGGGCATTAATTTCTCCTTCTCAAGAGAATGTTCATATGGAAATATAAAAAATATATTTACTCAATTGGCATGAATGTATTTAACATTTATTGTACAGGGTACTACTCAAAGTTTATGTATATAGGGTCATCCTAATAACATATCAAATACACCCATGAAAGGTATAACTAAGAATGTAGTAACCACATGAATGAGACTCACCTATAGAGGTAAGTCAATCTCACCAATAATTTTCTTTGAGGTCCCATAAAATTTTATAAATGATCTAGTTGAAATATGTAAATCATGTTTTGTATAACCCATATTTATAAGTAATGTCATGGTACAAACATTTTCACTTTCACTATTAACAATCATAACAATGTGTATAATCTAGTGCTAAAGATATGCTTGAATGAATAAGGAATATATATCATATTCATCATCCCTAATATTAATATCATTAAAAGTAATAAAAGGTTTATGAACCATATGAGGTGTATGCCACATATGCATACCAATAATCCCATCTAATGGGTGATCATAATATGATGGGGGTAGGATGTGTATTATATGACATTAAAATTTTTGAATCTTTCTTTGATTGATCTTGAAAATGGTTATTACATATTTTCTATTTGTGATCACTAGGTTGTGAACCTAATTATTTTATAGGGTTATTAAAGGTAATATTTTGATCATTGACTAGATCTTATTCTCCAAAGTGAAACGTATGTTTGTAGAATGAATAGGGCTTTATTGATAATCAAAATAAGCATTCAAATCATACCCCTTAGGTAGAGGTATACTCATTTCAACCTATATAGGATAAAATAGAGATATAAGATGACACTATAAAAGCTATGGGAGTAATGAAATGAGAGACTCTAATACATGTGTAAATTATCTATCTAGTACATTGGTTAACACAAGTTGATTAGGTTATTATGACACCACATTAACCATGGTAGTTGTTTCATTTTTAGGCTTAGAAGAATTTAAATTATAACATGTTTTGATATTAAACTTGGTATTACATGTACATGTATCCAATATATTTTCTATATACTTAAGTTTGTTCAATACGATAAGTTTCATTTCACGATCATGGATAATGTGGCATAATATATCAAAATATTTAATTTTTTTGAAAATAATAGAATAATGTAAATTATAAATTAAAATTTTCTTGAAAGTATATTGAAGCTCTTTATCTATCATAGGATTGGTCATTTTATCTACCATTGTCTTGTATCTCAAGACATGATCATTAATAAGTTCATTTGTTCCTTGTTTAAGTTTTGAAATTTGGGCATAGTAGACATTTTCGATAATTTTAATATATAATTTTGATAAATAATAATTAAAAATTACTTTGAATGAATTTACTAATTGAGTTAGTAAATCACAAAACCACCTTAAATCATAGTCTTTTAAGCTTCTTAGAAATAATTTGGTCAAAATTTTATCATTGGAGGCATAATAATGGCATGCTACATAAAAGGATTAGAGATGATATTCAAGATCACCATTTCCATAATAAAATGGAAGATCAAGTGTAATAAAACTAGTTGGAAAGGTGTGCAAATATATCTCTAGTTTAATAGGATTATGTAATGCCTCTTATGAATCAATAACATAAGCTAATTTAATAGAGTTTTAATCAATATTTTTAACCTTAGTTTTCAAAAGTTATATATTTTTTACAAGAGGTATTTTAGGTTATACACTTTAGAAGTCACAAAATTAGGTGTACCCATAGGTTGGGTATATATAGGAATTAAAACCAATTTCAATTTAAAATATTTTTTTCCCCATGTATGATGTGGTAATGGTAGTTTTAGGTAACAAAGGTTGAAAGACATAATCTATGCCTCCATTATATGTATGAATATTTAATGGTATGGAATTAGTTATATAAATTTCTAAGGAGTCACCATAATTAGGTGAGGAAGCCTTAGCCTTATCATGCTTACTAATTTCATCTCTTGTAGCATATAAAAATGCATCTATTAAGCCCTTGTTATTATTGTGATGAGTGATAAATGATTATTTATCTTCCATTTGAAATTGGGTTTTTTATTACTATTTTCTATTGATTAAAAATGAAAAATAATTATAGATTTTGAATAAAACACTAAAACCCTAGTTGACTAAAAACCCTAGGAATAAAAATAATGCATTCTTATGAATCATGTTTACTAAATATTTAACCCTATAATCTGGATTATGGGGAATCTAGGGTTAAAGGGGGAAGAGATATCCTAGATCATAAAGATGGTAAATTATCTCTAAAGTAGGAAAATTATTTTTAAAACTTAGATAAACATATACTAAATTTATTATGCTAAGATGATAAGAATAGAAAGTATAACTATGATAGATATTTTAATAAAAATAAAAACAAGATAGTTAGTTTTGATGCTAATAAAGATCTAGATATCAAATATATAGAAAGTTGACTAGATCTATATTTTAGAATAGTCACTTGATTCTATAGAATATACCTTTTTAGATAAGAAAATTTTCATCACCCTGGGATGATTACATCAACACTACTATCTATATTGGATGTAATTGTCTATTATGAAATACCTACTGAATATGGATGCAAACACCTAGATTTTTATATATTTTTTTCACCTTCACTCTGATACATTAATAAATGGGTCATTAACTATTAGTCCTTTTAAAAAATCAAAACCCTAATTCTTCATCTTCATATTAGTTGTGGGAAAAATTGGTTAGTGGGCACATAGTGTTGAGTAGCCCCGAAGACCCCTTTATTGATGAGCACTACCTACATAGATAATACTCTAAAGAGAGACTCAAAATTATGTAGTTAAACCCTACCTATTGTCTTATGTGTGAATCATGTAATGTGTGATAAATAAGTACAATAGTGACCTAACTTATAATCTATAAAATATAGATATTGGGCTACTCCTTTAGTAATTAAAACTTGTAAATTTTTTATCTTTATGACTAATATGGAAATAAGAGAAAATAGGTAATATTTTCTCACTTGAATTCTTGATAGAATGATTTTAGTGAGTTGACTTATGAGTAGGTAAGAATATTTTATGTTTTGAATGAATGAGGGTTGATATTATATTTATACCAATCCTCTTGGAGAATATCTTACATTAAAACACCTAGGCTTACCTTTAGGATACATTTCATTTGTAAATTAGAAGACTTTAGGGAATTGGATGATTATATTGGTTAAGGACACTTGCATCAATATAGGCATCTAACTAAGATGCAAGTGTTTGGGAAGTAGAAAAGTAGGTATAGGTCCATACATTTTAGAGGTGGAAGATAAGTAGGTTTATAATTTTTTTGGAAAGATAAAAGGCCTCATCAAAACACATAGGTAGTACTAAAAGACAAGTAATCAAACATAAAGAGATAGTGCATGTAAGAATTTTGGTAGTGGGAGAGGTCAGGAATATGGAGGTACATCCATGATATATATTTTTAATGTGTATAAGAATGGGGTATTATATAATTTATAAATATTTTATATAGATACATCTCTTTCCAAAATTGCACAATATAAAGAAAATAAAATAAAAATCCAATTACATGATAAAAATGATAATGTTACATCAAATCTCTATTTATCATATGACCACAACATACCAAAAGAATAAAGCAGCATTGAATTATCTATGCCTCATTTATTTGAGTTTAAAAATGAAAGTGAAAATTAATCTTTTCCTTTGTATAATGTTTCAAGTAAAGTATAGGATGTTCTCCTCTGTCCCTCCATATTTTATGATAAAAACATGTTCCAATTCTAGATAAATAAAAATAAATCACATATCCTATTCCTATTTTATATCTTAAAATTCCAAGTAATATATAACCTTGAAATAATAGTGGAATTAACCTTCATGACATCTAAAATGATATAGATTCTTCTTTAACAATGAATGTTACTTTACTTAATGTTCTAAACCATGTGATGATCCTATTTTATAATGAAAGGATGGAGTTAAGGAGCCCATTATTCCTATGTTTCATTTGGATGTTAGGATAAAAACTTTAAGAAAATATTCAACCTCTTTACCAACCTCTCTTAGTTACATTCTATCTATGTTATTTAACTTATTTGGGAATAATAGAGTTTTATTCCTAGTTTACTTGATGATATAGATCAATAAATTAGGAAAAAATATAACAATAAATAAAGTCTTGATTTGTTTAATGGTTTATCTTTTTCACCTTTCTAAAAATATAAAAAAATGATAAGAAATATAACTTAACTAAAAATAGACTAAGACAACTGATGTAGAGGTTGAAAATGGTTGTGTAAGACTAGGAAGGTGTCATAAACCTAAATCTAGATTTCATTTGGTTAAAGGATAGGAGCACTAAATAGTGGATGCTTTGATGTTTGGCATTGTATGATCCTAATTTTTTTGTCTAAATTGATCACAAAGACTTGGAACTTTCTAGGTAGTTGTCTTGTGCCTGTGAAAAATCAAGCATTGGTTGTCAATGGAATTCACTATGGAGCTAATTTTATCTTCAAACACTAACCCTATATAATGCTTAAGAAAATGATATTTGAGTCACTTGAGAAAGAGGGGGGGTTAGTGTTTAATATGTACTAAACATGAAATCCACACACCTTTTATGGGCACATTTCCTACATACCAATAATCAAAAGAGGGATCAATCCATATGTAGTTCTCCCATATAATGAGATTTTTACAACAATGTGATGCAAATGAAAATGCAAATTTGATAGTGTTTGAGGTGGTTAGGGATTGGTATAATAAGTTTAGTAAGTTTTTAGCTATGTTGGGTGATTATGTATAAAGAATAGGGAAGTTTTCCTTAGTGCCTTGTTTTTATTCTTGATTGATTTGTAAGTTTAGCTATATCCCTTGTAAATGATATTTGAGTGGGATTTTATAGGGAAAATTTTGTCATGGATCAGATGTATTTATGCTAGGCCAACCTAATTAAGGATAAGGATCAGATGAAAATGGCCATTAGGGCACAAAGTGTAAATGGACAAGACCATAAAAAATGGGACACTTTGGTGTTAAGCACTGTAGTCAAAATGGGGCACTCCTATCTTATAGGCTCAAGATCTAGGAAATAGGATTGACATGGGAAATACTATCTAAGGTGGAATGACTATTTAGAAGGTTTTGAGTGATTGGTAATGAGTAAAAAGGTGTCTATAAGGGTCTCAAGAGCATGCAGAAAGGACCTATGGATGGGGTGTCACAAGACACAACCAAACTACTAATTTAGACATTTTATATGACTACATCCCCCCCCCACCTTTATTTTAGTGATGTAGTAAAGTGAAATACTAGGATAAAGGAAAAATAGATAGTGTACCTAAACTTGATTACAAGGGTGAAGCCCATGAATTTGTGTGATGTTGAGTATACTTAGAGAGAGCATAATTTGAAGCATACATCTATAAGAGAAAAAAAGGAGTAGATTAGTTTGTACTAGACACACTATGTCTAAAATAAGAATTTATAAAGGTTGGGTAAAAGAGAGAGGAAGAAAAAAGAATGAATAAACCTCACTGAGTGTGTGAACCAATATAAAACTTGTTGTGATATTTAGTGATGATGGGTATGTATTATACCAAGAGTAATATTGGGAATGAATTTGAGTGCTCAATTCCCTAAGCATGGGTCAAGAACATAAAGGCTGACCCTTTAGCTCCATCATTTCCCACTTTTTAGTGAATCTATGTGATCATACATGTGTTATTGATGTTTGGACTATGTGTCTAGTCTCTCAGAGTAGGTGGCTCAAGAATACAAAGGCTAGCTAGTAATTTGGCTCCATCATTACCCACTATGTGTGAATTATGAATTGATACCAATATGAATGTGTGTCATATGAGATAGCTCATGAAGCCCATGAATAATCTATAATATGAAAATGCGGCATGGATAGCTAAATGTGTACTAAGAACTAGGCCAATCTTGGCCACTCTAAAAGGTGGAGATTAGGCTTGTATGAAAGCCACTTTGAAATTGAAAACTAGGCTTAAATGAAATCCACTCAAAAATCATGCTAACCACCTATAGATGGAATAAGGCATATAACTACTAAGAATAGCTAGGTAATATAGTGAACTAGAAAGAAAAGAAGGCAAATGTGTTGTGCACATTGACCCCAATCATTGGTGTTTGTAACATGGATTCTAATTTGGAAGTTGTACCAACTACCCAATCTAAAATTAGAAATGAAAGCCATTACACCATGCATGATGCCCCCTATATCTATATGATTTGAGTAAAATTTTACTAAAACTACCTAATCTAAACTGGACTATAGTTGATAAAACTATAATTGACCTTACCTTTCTATCTATTTCTAAGAATTTTGTGTTTTTGGTTGTTTGGATATGAGTGCCAAAAAGTGGACACTTTGGTGTCTAATGCTATAGTCCAAATGGGGTGCTCTTTTCCTTTACTATTTTTAATGATTGTTCTATGTTCATAATTTTTTTGGTCTATTCTGCATGTTTTGAATTTTGATTGTTGTTTTAAAAATTAATTTTTGATTTGTAAAGGCCTTTGATCTCTATGACAAAACCCCTATTTGTTTCCCCTCTTCTGAGGGTAGGAATGAAGACCCTATAATTACTACCCTTAAAATAAAGATCCCTACAAGTGTGTTATGCTATGAAATACATGATATAACAATGATAATCCAAAATATGTCTCAAGATATAGCATAGTTTGTATTAGAGATTGTTAGATAAATAGGGGTATGCCTAGATATATGTAATAACATGTGCAATATACTAAACTAAAATTAGAAATATTTTTAGTTTTTAGCGAGGGATGGAGCATGATTTCCATCATGACCTCTAAGAAGGAAATATAATTCATGATGTGGATCATGGCATTGCAAAAAACTAAGAAGCAAACAAGCACGCAAGGCAAGAAGCAAGAAGCATAAAAAAGAGGCCAAGGGGCTAGGAAAACAAGGGACATGGGCACATGTCACTCAAACTAGGAAATAAATCATATAATTCATGCTCAAATTCCAACATACACATAAAATTTCAAACAAACAAGATTGGCACGAGGGCCATAAGCACATATAAGAGTACAAGTAAAGGACATTAGCAAATATCCTAAAACACACACAAGTAATAAAATAGGAGCTGAGAAATGCAATCACATCTAGATAATCAAAGTAATAAAGTGAGGCATGTAAATATTGGAAATACTATTGCATCTAACTAATCAAATTAAGAAGTGAAAGTATGAAAAACATGTAGTACAAGACTAGGTAGATGTTTAGAAATACACAAGTGCTATATACAAGTGATTATCAATAGAATAATCTATGTAAGTTAGTATGTAATTTACATCAACATGATAATTAGAGTGTGTGGTGTAGGAATGACATATCCTAGATGGTGTAGTCATGTAGAAGATGCCCCTAATGGGTAGATATGTTGATGCATGTCTCAAATGTAGAAGTAGAATTCCCCCTCAATGGGTAGAGTGAAGAAATAAAGAATCTAGGTGTCACTGCACACACTCAAAGAAGATTAAGTGAGTATGGTAATGTAGATAAATTTATAAATAATAGAATAGAACATAAAAATGTATTTCTATCATGGTAGTAGAAATTTAAAGTATGGATAATGCATAAAATTGAAAAGTTTTTGATGTTTTGAGTTATTTGAATGTTTTTATATTTTGACATATTATATTATTTTTGGTATTTTAAAATATTATATTATTTTTGGTATTTTGAAATAAGATATGTAAAAGTAATCATAAGGAAACTATGTACAATAAATAAAAATGAAATTATGTACAATTAAGTTGAGAAATTATGTTCAAGAAAGATTGAGAAGAAATGATACTAATCGATGAGTCTCATAAGAGGCTCCCTATCATGTTGTCATGTATCAAGGAAAGGTTCATGAATGATCATGAATCATGATGGAAGGATGGAGAATGTGAATTTGAAAGCTTTGTATGTTGTAAGTGCTCTAAAATATCTATAGTGTAAATTAACTATGAGGTCCCCCTATAACTCTAAATATTGGATGCAATTATGGGGTTCCTAGGGACCCATCTGGTAGTAGAAGAAATCTAAATATGTGCTCTATGTGTAGAGGTACAAGACCTTAATGATACTGCCTTAGGTGTGAATACTATAGCTAAAAAATGTCTAGGGTCCTAAAACTATCACTAATGTAGTGGTCAATTTAAGAGAGGTCTCCATGGAAGTGTATAAACTCTCTATGCTGGAGAGTAAGGCCTCGATATGTTTGAACCTTAACTAGAGGAAGAGATGTAACTGGTGGAGCTAAAACTAGTGACTGTAGAGTAGGAAATGGATCTAAAGTGTGAAGTAGTAACTCATATATAAATCTATCAACAATAACAACCTGATTAGCATGAATGTATTTCATGCATTTATGAACTATATAAGGTATTGTATGAAGTTTATAAATCCATGGTCAACCAAGAAACATGTCAGAGACTCTTGTGCTAGGAATAATAGTAAATTGTGTTGCCAAATGTGATGGACCAACCTATAGAAGAAGTAAAATATCACCTAATGAACTCTATATGTGTCCACTAGATCTATTGATAACTGTGTCCATTGAGGTGATATCCTACTCTAAATATTCCAAATGTTGTAGTAATGTCATAGTGCACATGTTCACACTAGATCCATTATCTATGAGAAAACTATAAATGGGATGGTGATTAATGTATGCTCTAATAAAGAGTGCAAGTAATCTAAACTATCCTCAATTATCTCCTACATTGAGAAGGATATCGAAGGTCTATCTATAACTCTATACTTATACACACCAATCATGTTGCTTAATGGATGTGACTCAACTAAAGGTGCCTAGTATGTAGTTAGTGGAGGGTGTGCATGATATGCAAGGTGAATACCTAATTTTACCCGTATATCCTATTTATAATTTTATTGGAAAGGATTTGAGAAAAAATTTAGAGCCTTTTCCTTTGTTTATTTTATCTGAGGAGTCTCAACTAGAGTGCAAAGATCAATAAGGTTTCCATCTAACAAGTCTTATATCTTGTATTAAAAATTGATGCATCTATTCATTATGTGTCTTGGTGCCCTATTAAAATCACAGAATGCATTTTTATCATATCTATTTGGAAGAGGCTTTATTGTATCAACTTCTTGAATAAGAGGGAGAGATAAAACAGTACATTCGAATAGCTTCTACAAGACTCTAGCTAGAGATACTGGTAGATTGGTAAAGGCTCACTAAGGGGGCTCTGAAGCCACATTAATTTTAAGTTGATTTTAACTTTTGCTATCATTAACCTTTACTTTGTATGGTACTTTACTATTACTCTTATTTTTTGTTTCTGATATGCTTGTGTACTTGAGTTTGCTCATTAAGAGTAATTTTACTTCCCTTTCCTTTAGTGTATGATATAGCTCAATAAAGGAAATATAATTTTTGAATATTATTGACTCATGAAATTTTTTTAGAATACTCTATTTGAATATATCTTGTAATTCTTGATTGGCCATGGAGCTAGTCATTTTAGCCAAGATAGTCTTATAGCTAAGAACATAATCTATGAGATTCTCATTTGACCTTTGTTTCTATTATGAAACTTAGTCATCAAAAACCTTGTCACATATGTTAATGATGAAATGAGCTAGGAACATGTTAGCTAAATGATTGAATGCATTGACCGCTAATTTGGTAGATGATAGAACCACTATAGAACATAATCCTTTAAACTCCATAGAAATAACTTGGTTAGTAACTAGTAATTTGTCATATAGTCCAAGCATGCAACATGAAAATCTCTCTAGTGTATCTCTATATCACCCTTGCCATCATATATATTTAGCTTGGGTTGAAAAAAACTTGGTGCTAAGGATGTAAAAGCAATATGGCATACCAATGGTGTATGAAGTAGAGCAAAAGAGTCCAAAGCATGTGTTGGTCTAGAGGCACCTTGCTCAAGATGTATCACCTTAGATTGAAGAGATTTTATCTCTTACACAATGGTAGCCACATCATGAGGTGAAGATGTGCCATCCATAACTCATGTACCACATAAGAAGATTGGGATACTATAAGGGGTTGTTGAGACATAATTTCCCTCATAGTGTCATTTACAATTGGTTACTCTATGGTTTGAGAGGATTGACCATTATTCACTTTTTATTTTTCTTCTTGTAATATTTTAAGCATATCATCTTGAATATTAGGATTTTTAGTTAAAAGTTCTTGAATTTCCCTCTTATCAATTTCATCAAAGCTGGTATATTGGGCCATTATTAAAGTAGGAAAATAAATAAATAATGGATCAAATGTTTTTCAATAAGTTGTAATAATAAAAATGTAATGGAAAGAAAGTAATGATTAAAGGAAATGTAAATTCCTAGAAATAACAAATTATAATATGAATAAAAAAGATATGAAGATCACAAAAATGTAAGGTAATACCTCAAAAGCATATGAACCTAGTATATTCAATTAGGGTTTGAAAGAAACAATTTTTTATAATTATTGTGATGAATTTTAAGAAATTAAATGTGAAATTATGATTTATGTATGCAAGAAAAATTAGGAAAATGTTACTAAAATTAGAAAGGAATTTTACCTAGGGTTTTTAGGGTTTTTGTTTATAAACAAAGTCATATTCACCAAATGATTTAAATTATTTGGAAATAATGGAATTTTATTACTATTTTAGTTAAGGGTTTGGATTATTAAATCAATATATAATATAGTATTTATTAGTGTATTTTATTTTGTTTTTTTCACCTTTCTAAAAATAGCAATAAATGAGAAGAAAAATAACTTATCAGAAAATAGATTGAGATGGATGATATAAAGGCTAAAAATCACTATGCAAGACTAGGAAGGTGCCATAAACTTGAATTTGGCTTTCATTCAGAGAAAATATAGGATCACTAAAAATAAAATGCTCTAGTGTCTAGTACTACTATCTATTCCAAATTACTATTATCCAAACTAATCATAGAGACCTAAAACTTTTTGGGTAGTTGCATTGTGCCTATGAAAAAATGAGTGTTGGTTGTTGATGAAACTCATTGTGGAGCTTATTTTTTCTTCAAACCCTAACCTTCCATCATGTTTGATAAAAATATATTTGAGTCACTTTAGAAAGAGGAGGGGGTTAGTGTGTAATATGTACTAAAAATGAAATTCACACCCCTTATGTGGGCATGATACCTACATACCAATACACCGAAGAGGGAACAATCTATATGTATTTCTCCCACATAATGTTCTTTTTGAAATAGTGTGATGTAGATACATGTGCTAATTTGATAGTGTTTAAGGTGGCCCAGGACTAGTATAAGAATTTAAGTAAGTTTGAAATTATGTTGGGTGACTATGTATAGAGAATAGGGAAGTTAAGCTTAATGCTTTATTTGTATTTTTTATTTCTTTTTAGGTTTTCTCACCTCCCTTGTAAATGAGATTTGAGTGGGATTTTATAGGGAAAAATTGGTCAAGGGTTAGATGTATTTGTGTTAGGATAACCTAAATAAGGATAAGGATTGGATGGAAATGATTTTTGGGGCTCGAAGTTGAAATGGATAGGTCCACCAAAAATGTGACACTTTGGTGTCTAATGTTATAGTCCAAATGGGGAACTTCTATTCTATAAGATCAAGATCTAGGGGAATAGGATCAATATGGGGAATACTATCTGATTAAGGTGGAATGACTATTTAGAAGGTTCTAGATGATTGAAAATGAGAAAAAATGTGTCTATAATGGTCTCAAGAGAATGAAAAAAGGACCTATAAATGGGGTGTCACAAGACACACTCAAAATACCAATTTGGACATTTTATATGACTACACTATGATGATTACTATAAGAGATCTTTAATAACAAATGAACATTCTTAAGTTTCAAGTGTCATCCCATGAGGATACCTTTAATGATAATATATTAGAGGACTAACCCCTTACATGGTATCTTATTGATCACCTCTACCCATCCATTTTCTTCATGTTTATGGTGTTTTCCTTTGATGTCAAGGATATTTTGTTAGGCACTTGAACAATAAATACACTCCCTTAACCATTGAGATAAATATGAACACTTATTAAAATACTTTCATATAAGTTTAGATATAGAAGCTCTTAGTTGGTTTTATTCCATCCCAAATGGGTCCTTTCGAACCTTTAAAAGGATTGAGTATATATTTTTATCAAATTTCCATCAACATAATTTTTTGTAGATACCATTACACCATTTTCAAGACTTAAATCAAAATGAGGATGAATCTATTCAAGATTATACTATTATATTTAAGGATATCTTGTATTCCTTTAATTACACTCCCTCAGATTTAGAAGTATAATTCATATTTAGTAGGGGTCTTATTTATCCACTTAGAGAAATATAATTACACAATCCATTTACTTGTTTTGATATTTTATATTGGGATGTGCATAAATATACATGTGCCCTACAAAATAATAATACAAAATAACACACTTCTTCACCTATAGATAATGATCATATAAATTCTTCCAAAAATATGAAATGAACTCATAAAATCTATGAAAAAATACCTTCAAATTTTTTAATACATACAAAATAAAATACAATAAAGGTTTTTACATATAGGAAAGGAATCCACATATAAAAAATCCTCTTACAGTTGAAACATATACCTATAATAATAGGCAACAATTGTAGTTTGATTGGCTAAGAGATAAACCACATAATATATTTCATACACTATTGGATAAAAGGTTTATTACTCTTTATTTTAATTAATACCATACACCACATAGATTATTAAAGGTGAAAGGACAACCATTTTTCAATTACCATGGTATTAACAGGCATCAAGATAATGCTTTTTTTACACTAAGGTAAAATATTTCACAACTTGTAGATCAAGGGATCATTGAATTTTATAAAGACACACCAAGGTATATTTCCCATAATTATTATAGTGTTTATTATAATAAGGTTGAGACATAACATTTTTATCCTTTTCAAGATTTTATTATCCATTGGACTTCATATAAGTTAACCAATAGAATAATTCCTCCTAGTGTACCCTCTATAATTACCAATCTATTCCACCTTGATCCTACCAAGGAAACATTGTTTGATCAAGCTATCAATAGAAGGAAACATAGAGAAGGTATTGAGCCAAGTATGATAGAGCCTATCCATATATCTACACAATAGATTTAGGTACCAAAACCAACACACATAAATACATTTAAAATGGATAAACTTGATACTCCTATTATGGATTACTATCTTGTAACATTATTATTGTTTGTATGTGAGTTTTCCTTATTAAACTAACTCACTTATTTAGATTTATTATTAAGATGCCTCCTTATTTTTAGGGGATATTTTTACTATAAATATGGAAGCATTATTTTATATTCAATGTCTTGACATAATTTAGATATGGATCAATTATATTAATATTATGTAAAGTTTTATGTGCAATCTATATCCAAATATTTCAACTCCCATAGATAAATCAATTATAATATTATAACTAAAAGTAGAAACTCAATTAACACTCAGTCATTATAGTCTTACTTTAATATTCCCAATTAAATTCCATTATGTACAATGATGGTTAGGACTAAATATAACAAAGAAACAGATACACACACACACACACACACACACACACACACACACACACACACACACACACACACACACACACACACACACACACACACACACACACACACACACACACACACACACACACACACACACACACACACACAAACACACACACACACACAATGATCCAACATTAATACAATAAGTAACATAAATCACATTTTGGGGTATATCCCTAGGTGTGTATGAATCATCGTCATTATCTATCTCCATAAATATCACATCCTTAGATGTGGAGGGTCCTAAATATTGCCTAAGACCACAATATTGAGATCACTCCTATAGTCTATCCTCTAATGATATTAATTAATGTAATGTTTGATCATTATCTTGGTGTAGTGAATCATAGTAGTCTATCGTAACCTACATAATATCAATGGAGCTCCACTCTGGGATTTATCATCTATCTATATTCACATGTAAGTCATATCACTTGATGGATACTATATGATATGATAACACTATTATATACACATGATCAAATAAGGGTATATGATTACCTAAAATATACCAAAATATCTCTATAAAAATGTCTCTAATAATGTCCATGGGCACACTTTGAGTTAGGGATTATATAAATGATCTACCATCAAAGACCACTCTTGATTACCTAAAACTAATTCATACAAATACAGAATCAAATATATTTTTAATATACATCTTTCTAATATATTATCAATAAAAATAAATTTAATAATATTATCACATGTGGCCATAATACTAGCCTCATTCAAAAGCTATGGACCTATTAAGGCTCTACCATCTCTACCTCCACCATCACCATCATGTTGTAGGTACTAAATGATGGTAAACTATCATTGGAAATAATAATGGCCATTGGGATCCTACCCATCATTACACACATGAATTTATGTAGCTAACATCATCCCCTATGGCTAATGGTAAAACTAGATCTCTCTATCTAAGAGCAAAGTAAGAAAAATATGATACCTTAATGGTAGGTCTATCATTTGGCTATAGCTAACTCACACCATTAAATTCCACATATATGGATATGAGGGAACTATCTATTTAATACAAAACTATTTTAACATATGATCATACCAAAATATCTCATACACACTAAGAAACTAATAAACCAACCACATGATAACACAAATATAATGTAACTCTTGTTCATACTTAGGCCACCCTTAAAATGTCTTATATGGATTCCATATGATTTAGACCAATATCAATCAATACAATATCATTTGATACTCCACGGTTGTCTATGATCTACCACAAGGTACCACACACCATGTTTAAAATACATGAGTGTGGGCCCAACCTATTAAAGGTCCACCAATTGGAATCATAACTAAGATGTGATCATATGACCATACATGAAAAAATGTACTAGCGCCTAATCCACCATGTTATGCCTCTAAGTAAAACACACACACACACACACACACACACACACACAATTAGGCTGACATGGTCCACCTTAAATAAAATATCACTTCTTACTCCTTAATGTGTTACAAAAAGTGATACATATAGTAAGGTATCACCACCCCACCACCATCGACTACTATGAAAGAATAACATAAAAAATAGATAAATTTATATAATTAATGTTTTCACTTGAAATTTCACCCAGTGAGGAAATTAAAAGTCTCTCCTCATTCAAGTGGCATAATGGAACCAGCTTAAGGCTGTGGGTCACCAAATGTGAGGTGGATTTCTAGATTAGGGGCTAGCTCCCCTTGATGCATCACTATAGCTCAATCCTACTATTAACACTTGGGGGGATGAAAAGAGATAAGAATAGATGAAATTAAATCTAATCTATGGGAGGTGATACATAAAATATATGCTTTACTCACACCCTTTAACCTACACTTAGAACCAAGGAAAAGTTTTCACATACACTTCATCCAATGACAATCTTTTATCTCACATCAATGTTTCAAGCATGGGGTTTGGGAGATAGATTAGGGTGAGAGGAACTAGATAATAGGAATTATAATACATAATATTTAATATACTACTCACTACACTTGAAATATCAACATTAGACGCTTCTTGTTGACCTATAAAATAGAGATTACAAAACATAATGTACTAGGAAGAGTAACATGTGAAAGTAAACAAAGCTACACTTGCACAATACCAAAAACCATTATGTAAAATTATGAATTATTAAATGAGGTAAAAAAAACTATCTTTATTATCTCAAGGCAAAAATTTGGTAGGGATTTACCATACCAAGGTGGAGAGATCCATACACTACCAAAAAGGCTAGTTTATATAGAAAATGTGAAAAGAGAGAGAGAGGGGAAGCTTAAGAGTCATTAAACACTTGTCCAAGTGAAAATATAAGTTATTTGTGCATGTAAGAGAGATATGGGGAAAACCATTCAATGTTAAGAGCTACAAGTGTCATCTCAAATCATCCAACTCTTGCAAAGTGGCCTAAAAAGTCCTTTCCTTGTATAGAAAACCACCCTTCATAATTTACCTTCCAAAACTACCACATCACTGCATAGGGTTAGGTATAATGATGAATATAAGTGGTATGGGTTACTAAAAATCCCTCACATGAATTGGATAGGTCCCTAATTATTATTATCATTTTGGCCATGGAAAATCATCCATGATAGTCTCTAAATGACTCCTTTCCATGCACTTCTCTCACTTGGCACCCAAAACCTTCCCAATTCTTAAATTTTATCCATGAATAAGGATGGATGACATGTTTCAAGGGTTTCCATATCATTAATTTGAAGAAAAAATCCTTAAAAGGATTATTAAATATATTTTCACCACTTTTCCTAAGTGTTCACTGCTCATTCACTGTGACTAGCTAAAATGAAAGAGATGGTAGGCACACTTAAGAGTTTATTTAACTCATAAAATATATGACTTATAAAAAGTCCTAAAATCTCTCCCAAAAGTGATTTGATCCTTTGAAAGTCTTCCAAACCTACCAAACACATAATTTTGTTAAAATAAACCCTTTTTTATACCATACATATAGGTGTATTACAAAAAAACTAGCATGGTTTAGGTATTTTTAGAGTCCTATGAATATCTATGTTGGTTTCATGTCATTTCCATTGCATCTAGATGTTATAATTTACTTCTTTCCCCAATCAGGTCCTTAGGAGGGTTTCATGAGGGTTTTTGGTCACTTTCAATCTTAGCCTTTGTTCATAAATGATTCACATTTAAATTTTCTCAAAATTTCATTGGGAAATTTTTATGAACCCTCTCTAACATCCCTAAATAGCTCAGGGTCCCATGCATAGGTTCATGAAAGTTTCAACCACTTTAAGTTGACATTTGAGATCCTTTCTTGCATTTTATGAGGGTCTTGGTGCATTAAATTAAATAAAAGTTTTATTGATGAATTATTTACAAACCAATGGCTTATAAACCTATATACACATCTCAATCACATTCCTTGATCATTTTAATAGATCACTAAGAGCTAGAAATGAAAATGACTCCCATTTTGAAACTAGGCCTAGACCTTACCAATGGTTCTACCTGTAACTCTTGCAATAAAGTGAGGTTTAATGGATTTAATTTAATAATTATAGGTTTAAAATATCTATAATATTCTATTAATCATGGATCAATAATTTGGGAGGCTTATCCAAGGTCAAAATTGAAAATGACTATCCTTACTTAGTCATTTGCTTTACCATTACTTACCATGGTGACTATAAATTTTGTTGTCTAGGGCACCCTATTTGATTTCAGACCATATATAAATATTTAACATGTTTTTATATATGTTTTAAATATTATAAAACAACCTTTTATGGTTATCCTAACTTTTGGTTTTGCTATATCCTTTTTAGCCAAAAATTAGGGTTTTGGTGCAAGGAGAAAGTGCCCCCTATCTAAGAAAAAATAGGGGGAAATTTCCCTATATATCTTAGTAATTTTACCATTTTAGGAGATTTTTAATCTAAAAATTTTACTCTATACCATTTTTGGGAACCCAACTCCAAGATTTGACCTATAAACCTTCCCAATCTCTTAGATAGACTTTTTAGAATGTAGACTATGTATGTTTGGAGTATAGGCTTGTGTATAGGGTCTTAGGGTCCTATGTAGAATTTTTATTTATTTTTTAAAATATCCATGACAGTACCAAAGTGTCCATTTATCCATTCATCCAATTATTTTTCAAAATTGAACTCCATTTACCATGCCAATGCACTTTTTTCCTCAAGACTAGGCCATATGCCTCTTTTGGATTGAGACACTCTACTTTAGTTAACTAGTGGAGGTTGATTTCCACAAAAAAATATTATAATAGTGTTTTAAAACATGTTTATAGTCCATTTATTTCATTTTACACTTTTTATAATTCAACATCCATAAACACAGTCTCATTTAGTACCAATAAATTTTACTCTCAACTCACTACCTATATACCTTGATTACCTGACCTGTAGGTGGACTAATTACTTACATGGATCTTGTTTGTAGTATGGTAATATTTTTTGAGTCTATATATACTCACATTTTTTCTATTAAAACAATAAAATTCCTTTTGAGTCTTCAAAACACTATCTTTCATAACTCCCCATGCCACTATTTGAAATGGGGTGCTCTACTCATACTTGATTTGTAGGTGAAATCAAGGGTTCTTCTAAATATCATGGGGCCTATTATGTTTTGGAGAATATTATGAATTTATACCACCATGTATAATCCATTTTCACCTGACCTGTATTTTATCAAGACTCAAATAGTGACTTTGTTAGGACTGAGACATTTCTCAAAACCTTGCCTGTAGATGCAAAATTTTACGCTTATTGTAGGTTGTCATGGTGGTGTTCAAAACTAGTCTGATGATGATTTGAATCTTCATGAAGGTGATAGATTAAAAAAAAATCCTCATGCATTATAATCACCTTTCATAATAAATATAAGTTCAAAACATCAACCTTCTACCTCACTATTTGATATCCCTATTGTAGGTGGAGATTGCTCTGTGTACAGCTAGATGGTCAACACAGGAGGGTATAAAACAATATTGTGAGTCCCTTGATATATTTTGAGTCAAAATAAACTCCACATCCCTTATAAAACATATATTCATGTTATTTATATATATTTTTTGAACTTAGGGTGAAGGGAGTCCTTTTAAGGCTCAAATCTATAGGTGACACTGAATGGATTCAATTTATTTAAAGGACACTTTGAGACCATAAACAAACCTTATCCATTTATTTAATAAAATTTGGTGAATATATTTACCATGGTATGGGAAAAAAGTCTTACCAAGTTTTTTGGTTCAAAGGTCATTCTAATCAAATCATAAAATTCCCTCAAAACCTCGTAGCTCTTTGTTTTGACCACTTTGGGACTGAAAGACCAAAAAATGTCATCATTATCTTAGAGTGACTTTCATAACTTGTTTGACCCCTCTTATCTTCATATAAACTTATAATGATTCCCTCAATTCTTGATGGCTCCAAGTGAGGTCTCATCTCACTTCCACATTCAAAATGTTATCTCATTTCCCTTTTTAAGCCACCTGAAGGTATATATTCTTGTATATAGGAAGAGAAAATAGAATTGAGAAATGATATGTAAGGGAAAAGACTTAAAACCACCTATAATACAATTATAAAACTTAAAAATAATATCCTACATTAGGATCATTTTGAAATCAACATCAAAACACCTTTCTCTACATTGAAATCACCTACCTATAGGTGAAAAGAGTAGGCTAAGAAGGATAATATAAACATGATGTATGGTTTAAAGGTTCAAAATGGGTTTATAACCTATAAAAAAAAATTTAAAACCTCCTCACACCTTCAATGATATTAAATAAGTGAAATACTCTCTTTTCAATTTGAATTCCACTTTTGAAGGCATCTGAGACAACTATAAGTGCAACCTGGACTAGTTTATAAGCATACACTAGCCTAGAAGAGGATTATTAAGCTCATGAGGATATAAAAAAAATAATAACCATGTAAAACCTATTTATGTACCTTTAAAAACATATGGTACAATAAAAACCATCAGATCCAAGCAAATTATTTAGAAGCTAGTTTAACTAGTGACCCCTTTTGGATGTGAATGTATAAAAAAATGGCTGGAGTCTAAGTGATGGTTCATGAAGGAGGATCCATAAAAATATAACTTATTGCGATGGATTTTAATTATAATTAGATTAATTTAAACCCCTAAGATCACTCTTCTCAACTTCACATGTACGACTCATACCATGTATTTGAATTTGATCCTCCTTGGCTTGCAAAGGTAGAAAGGATGAAACAAAAAAAAGATAAAATTTTGACATCTTCCTTTGAAAAATATGTATGGTAATGAGTTTATGGAGATGAAGAGACATCTTACCCATGTTTTAAGCTGAAGGTACGATCACCAAGTCCATACAAGTGGCCAAAAGGGCCTAAAATCAAGGAGAAACTCCCCATTTCTACACATAACTACTTATTGAACTAAATATTGATAGGTCTTGACATTTCCTAACTTATTCCTTGTTTAAATTCACCTTTTTGACAAATATTCTCCCTTTAAAGTTTGTACAAGTCATTAAATGGGCTAAAAATGTGGCCAAATAACCCTTTTTGCATGTGAGACATAGTGAAGGACAAAAATATGATTTAAAAACAACTTAGGAAACTTTAATGAACATATTAGAATACTTATAACATAATTTAAATCTTTTACCAAGTTTGACTATGGTTGACTTTGGTTGACTTGACTAGTACAAGGAGGATGGGCTTCAACAAGGACTAGAGTAGGGATAAGGTAAGATATTTAGACCAACATGAGACCTTATACAACATATGGAAACCTTCTTTAAAAGTTAAAAAATTTAGCGATTCACCTAATTTGACTAAAAATAAAATTTGGTGAACAATTTAGTAATTCTTAGGGGTAACATGCTTGCCTATGTTAAGGACTAGTAGCCTTATCCTATCCATTAGGCAAAAGGAGTAAAAATGCACTTAGAAACAACAAGACCAGAACTCTAATTAACCAACAAGATATTTGGTTTACCTAAAAACACATAAAGTAAAGAACAACACACAAAAGACCAAGTAAACACACAAAACAAATAAACACTTGTGCTACTAAGCACTTAGGGAAAATAAGATACAACTAAAAAAAACTAATTATGTACATTCAACTTAAATATGCCTCCCTTCACAAATCAAAAGGGAAGTACCTTGAATCTCCTTCATCACTATATGAAATAGGATGCCAAGCATGCTTCTTTTTGGATGTGGTGTTAGATGACTCATGTTTCCTTTTTCCTCCTTGGCTTGACATGTAATTTGATGGAGTCATATCCCATAAATATCCAAGGTATATGAAGTATTTTTAACCTTGGAAACATGCATCATACCATTGTCCTTTTATCTCCTCATTATATATTTTCATATCCATGTATGGGACAGCTTGTTAGAAGTCTATGTATTCTTGAAGGATCCTATTATACTTCTCACTTGTTGCAACCTCTTCAAAGCCTTCAAGAAGTGTTATATCATGACATTTTTGAAGTGTTTCTTGCTCAAATTATTCCTTGATGTTGGTGGGGGTAGCTTCATAAGTGTTTCTAAGATCAAATTTTGAACCATCCTCAAAAGGCCTAAGATCATCATAAATTGATCCATCATGAGCTTGGCTCTCTTGATGATGATGATCCTTAATATATGCCTACTTTAGAAACATCTTTGGCTTATTTCATTAAGAGTTTAGTCCTCTCACATCCATCATACTCCTTGAAAATTTTCATAGAGGTTTTCCACATGTCTTCCTTTTGAGACACATCTTGATTTCCATGGCTCTTAGTCAGAACTAAAGGACTTGTAGGCTCCTTGAGGGATTTAAATTCATTGCATGTTCTTAAATTTCTTCCACAATTAATCACCTTTTGACTGCTCAACATCATAAAGAGGAACAACAAGAGAGGGTCCTTCATTTTCTCCTTTGGGTTCTAAAATAAATTCTTCTAAGATCTTTTCTTCAACACAAGGAGGATCCTTTTCCCCACCTTCTTAATCTAATGCCTCTTTCTCATCGTTAAGCCAATCTAAAATCTCTATCTCTTCCTCCCTCCCTCTTAGTGATGTCAATATTAGGCATCTCAAAAATAATAAGTTTAGATAAATAATATTCCCAAGTAGCAATGTAATCCTCAAAATTATAAGGGCAACATTAATTAGTTAAAAAAGGTGGAAAGATGGGTTCAATGGCTTCTTGAGGAGGGGTGGGAGGGAGTTAAGGAATTTCAAGTTTCTCTCCTCTTCTAACTTCACCACCTAAACATTATTTTTTATTTTCTTCACAAGATGTAACTACCTCTTTCCATCTTGAGGAGCTATGGTTAGAGGATTCTTCATGAGGCTTAGATAAAAATGAAGGAGTGAATGATAGGTTTAGGAAACTTGGGGTTTACTTGGGCTGGAAATCTTGGTTCCAACTTGGAAAAGTAGGATTAGAGAGTTCATTTTTTATTGTAATGATAGATTTACTTAAAATATGGTTAGCCAATTCAATCTCCTTATAAATATGAGTCTCAAAAATCAAACCACCTTTCTCAAAAACTTCTCCAAAGGAATCAACCTACTCAATAGTGATGGCTTCCTTCCTTTGGATGCTCTCTTGGATGGACCTCCAAGAAGGGAAATTTTGGGGAATGCATGAAGGACATGGGGAATTTTAAAACATGTTTGGACTTGAGTGGTCAAGGTTGACACACTCAAAATTTTATGTGGGGTATATTGAGGCTACCGAGATTAAGCTGGTTTATGATCTCTCAACCTCTATTCTGGATGGAAAATTAAGCCACAAACATAAAAAAATTCATTAGAAAGACCTTTCCAATTATCTCTCTCTATAGGTATACATTATTTATTTAATTTTTACAAAGCATCCCTTACACTCTTGATACAAACACTAGGGATAACTTGACCACAACCATATCTAGTATCAAGGTTTAACATGTAGTCTTGGTAACCAATGAGAGTCTTTTTGAAACTTGCAATGGGATGACTTGGAGAGGAACTAGGTGGACTAGGTGAAGCAAAATATTGGTAGGGATGACTATAAGAAACATAAGATTGATAGGGATCATGATAAGTTAAGTACTTATTCATATTTAGGGGAAATAGGCAAAGCAAGACATATCTCCTCAACTTGTGTGAGGACAAACTCAATGTAAAAATAATCCATGAAACTTGTCAAAAGTGTGTAGAAAAAGAAATAAAATTTAATAAGAATACCTAAACTACTTAATTAATATATTTATGCTTGGATTCACCATCAGTGTTTAGTGAAATTACCTCCAAAGGTTGGTATCTTGAGGAGAACACCAAAACTCCTCAATCCATTAGAACAAGAGTCCCACTGGGTATGAAAAAAACTATTATCACTTTAAATTTCACCCAATGAGGAGATGAAAAGTATTTCCTTATTCAAGTGGTTCAATGTAACCACCTCAGGGCTATGGATCACCAAATTTGAGGTGGATCTCAAGATTAGGGGTTACTTCCCCTTGATGCATCACTATAGCTCAATCCTAATACTAACACTTAGGGGGATGAAAAGGAATAAGGTTAGTTGAAAGGAAATATAATCTATGGGAAGTGATAAAAAAAAAATATATTCTCTACTCAGAACCTTTAACTTGCACTTAGAACTAAGGTGAAGTTTTCACATACACTTCATCTAATGACAATATTTTCTCTCACATCAATGTTTTAAGCATGGGGTCTTGGAGATAGATTAGGGTAGGAGGAATTATATTTTTAAGAGACACTATTGAATATAATACTCACTAAACCTATAATATTAACATTAGACACTTTTTTCTGACCTACAAAAGAGAGATTATAAAACACAAGGTACTAGGAAGAGTAACATGTGAAGGTAAACAAAGCTATACTTGCACAAGACCAAAAAACATTGTGTAAACTTAGTGAAATATTTAATGAGGTAAAAAAAATTATCTTTATTATATCAAGGAAAAAATTTGGTAGGGATTCACAATACCAAGGTGGAGAGATCCATACAATGCCAAAATGGCCAGTTTATATAGAAAATGTGAGAAGAGAGAGAGGGGGAAATCTCAAGAGTCATTAGACACTTGTAAAACTAAAAATATTATTTATTTATACATTTAAGAGAGATATGGGGTGAGACATTCAATTTTATGAGATATAAATGTCATCTCAAATCATCTAACTCTTGTAAAGTGGCCTAAAAACTCCTTTCCTTGCACAAAAAACTGCCCTTCATGATTTGCATTCCAAAACTACATCATCACTAAATAGGGTCAAGTATAATGATGGATATGAGTGGTAGGGGTTACTAAAAATCCCTCACATGCATTGGATAGGTACCTAATAATCCATATCCTTCTAGACATGCATAATCATCCATGATAATCCCAAAATGACTCCTTTCCATGCACTTCTCACACTTGGCACCCAAAACCTTCAAAATTATTTAATTTGATACATGAAAAAGGAGGTATGACATGTTTCAAGGGTGTTAATATCATAATTTTAAATAAAAAATCCTTAAAAGGCTTCCTAAATGGAGTTTCACCACTTCCCTAAGTGTTCACTGCCCATTCACTGTGACTAGCTAAAATGAAAGAGATGGAAAGCACACTTAGGAGTTTATAAAAATCATAAAATAAACATGAGGACTTATAAAAATTCCTAAAATATCTCCCGAAAGTGATTGTATAATTTGAAAGTCTTCCAAACCTAAAAAACACACAATTTTGTCAAAATAATCCATTTTTTATATATTTCATATAGGTGTAGTACAAAAAATTAGCATGGTTCATGTCTTTGGGGAGTCCTCTAAATATCCAAGTTGGTTTCATGTTATTTACATTTCATTTGGATGCTCTAATTTTCCTCTTTCCCCAATTGGGTCTTTAAGAGGGTTTTTGGTCACTTTCAGTCTTAGCCTTTACTCATTAAGGTTAAAAATTTAAATTTTCTCACAATTTCATTAGGGGATTATTAGATACCATTTATAACATCCATAAATGGCTCAGATTCCCATTCATAGGTTCGTGAAAGTTTCAAGCACTTTAAGTTGACATTTGAGCTCCTTTCTTGCATTGTGTGAGGGTCTTGGTGTATTAAAGTTAATAAATTGATTCATTATTAATTTATTTGAAAAAAAATGGTACATAAACATATATACATATCCAAATCACATTCCTAAATCATTGGAATATCTCACTAAGAGATTAAAACTGAAAATGACTCCCATTTTGAAACTAGGCGTAGACCTTGCCAATGGGTCTACCTACAACTCTTGGTCTATAATGAGGTTAAATGGATTTAATTTCATACTAATATGTTTAAAATATATATAAGAGTCTCTTAAGCATGTCTAAATCACTTTGGATGCTTATACAAGGTCAAAATTGAAAATGACTATCCTTACCTAGCCATTTGCTTTATCATTCCTTACCATGGTGACTGTAACCTTTATTTCCAAAGGCACCTTATTTGATTTAAAACCTTATATAAATTATTAAAATGTTTATATATATGTTTTATAGATTATCAGACCACCTTTCATGGTTATCTTGACTTTTGGTCATGCTTCTATCCTTTTTAGCCAAAAAATAGGGTTTTGGTGCAAGGAGAAAGTACACCCTATCTAAGACAAGATAGAGGGAACTTTACCTATCTATCTTAAAAATTTGACCATTTGAGGAGATTATTAAAATTAAAAGGGTAATATGTACCAAGTTTTGGCACATAACTCCAAGATTTGACCTACAAACCTTCCCAATCTCCTAGACAAACTTTTTAGAAGGCAAAATGTGTATGCTTAGAGTATAGGCTTGTGTATGGGGTCTTGGGGTCCTGTGTATACTTTTTTTTTTTTTTTAAAGATCCATGACAATAAAAAAATTTCCATTGAGGCATTCATCCACTTCTTTGTCAACATTGAACTCCATTTACCATGCTGATGCACTTTCTTCCTCAAGACTAGGCCATCTACCTACTTTGAACTGAGACACTACTTTAGCTAACCCATGGAGGTTATTTCCACAAAAAAAGAATATAATAATATTATAAAACATTTTGAGAGTCATCTAATGTCGTTTTCCACTTTTTATAAGTCAGTCTCCACTAACACAGTCTCATCTAGTACCAAGAAATTTTACTCTCAACTCACTACCTATATACCCTTTTACCTAACTTGTAGGTTGAGTATTTGCTTACATAGATATTGTTTAGTATAGTAATATGTTTTGAGTATATATATACTCAAATTGTGTCTATTCAAACAATACCCTTCCTTGTGAGTCTTTAAAACACTATCTTTCATAACTCCCTATGCCACTATTTGAAATGGGGTGCTCTACTCATACATGATCTATAGGTGAAACCAAGGGTTATTCTCACTATCATGGGGCCTATCAGGTTTTGGATCATCTTTTTAATTTACAGCAACATGTATAATCTATTTTCAATTGACCATATTTTTCTATCAAGACTCAAATAGTGACTTTGTTAGGACTGAGACATTTCTTAAAACCTTCCCTGTAGATGCAACTTTTTAGGCCTACTATAGGTTGTCATGGTGGTGTTTAGAACTAGATTGATGATAATTTGAAACTTAATGAAGGTAATAGAGCCAAAAAACACACTTATACCTTATACGCACCTTTCATACTCAAGATAAGGTCAAAACATCAACCTCCTACCTCATTGTTTGATACCCCTACTGTAGGTGGAGATTGCTCTGTGTACAAACAAAGGGTCAACACATGAGGGTATATAAAAATTTTGTGAGTCCCTTGATAGCTTTTTGGTCAAAATAAACTCCCCCTTCCTACTTAAACAATCTATGAATGTTAGTTATAGTAGGGTTTATAACATAGAGTGAAGGGAGTCTTTTTAAGGCTCAAATTTGTAGGTGATACTACATGGATTTAATGTATTTAGAGGTCTCTTTGATAACTTAAATAACCCTTATCCCCTTATAATTTTATCCTAAATTTTTTTGAATGTCTTTCCCATGGTATGGGAAATAAGGTTTACCAAGCTTTATGTTTGAAAGGTCATTCTAATCAAATCATAAACTTCCCTCAAAACCTCATAGCTCTCTATTTTGTCCACTTTGGGACTAAAATACCAAAAATAGTCCTCATTCTCTTATATTTACATTCATAACCTTTTTTACACTTCTCCTCATATCAAATTATTGTGATTCCCTTAATGTATAATGCTTCCAAGTGAGATCTTATCTCACTTCCACATTCAAAACATTATGTCATTTCCCTATTTAAGCCACCTAAAGGTATATATCCTTGTACATAGGTAGAGAAAATAGAATTGAGAAATGATATGTAAGGTAAAATCATTCAAAACACCTCAAATATAATTATAAAACCTCAAAATTATAACCTACATTAGGATCATTTTGAAATCAACATCAAAATACCTTTCTCGACATTGAAAACACCTGCCTTTAGGTGAAAAGAGTGGGCAAAGAAGGAGAATGTAAACAATATGCATGCTTTCAAGGTTCCAAATGGGTTTAGAGCTCATATAAACAAATTTAAAACTTCATCACACTATTAAAGATGTGAAACAAGTGCAATACTCTCTTTTCAATTTGAATTCCACTTCTGAAGGCATTTGAGACAACTATAAGTGCAACCTGGACTAGTTTGAAAGCATACACTAGCCTATAAGAGGCTTATTAAGATCATGATGTTAAAAAAAAAGAATAGCCATGGAAAAAATATGGAGGGACCCTAAAAAAATATGGTATAATCAAAACCATCATATCAAAGTAAATTATTCAAAAACTAGTTCACATAGGGACCCCTCTTGGATGTGAATGTATAAAAAACTACCTAGAGTCTAAGTGATGGTTCATGAAGGAGGAGACATCAAACTATAACTTCTTACCATGAATTTAAGTATACTAATATTAATTTAAACCCCCAAGATAGATCTTCCCAATTTCACCTATACGGCTTATACCATGCATTTGAATTTGACCCTTAGCTTGCAAAGGTAAAAAGGATGAAAAAAAGCAACAACTAAAATTTTTGACATCATAATATCAAACCATTCATGTTAAGGAGTTTAAGGAGATTAAGAGACATCTTACCCACATTTTTAGCTAAAGGTGAGATCACCAAGTATGTACAAGTTGCCAAAAGTGCCTAAAATCAAGGAAAAACTCCCCATTCTACACATAACTACTTCTTAAACTAACTCTTGACAGGTCATAACATCTCCTAACTTCCTCCATGTTTAAAATCACATTTTTGACAAATATTCTCCCTTTAAATTCTGTACAAGTCATTAACTAGGCTAAAAATGTGGCCAAATGACCCTTTTTGCATGTGAGACATAGTGAAGGACAAAAATATGATTTAAAAACACCTTAAGACACTTAAATTACCATATTATAATATTATATCATAATTCAAACCTTTGACCAAGTTTTAATAGGGTTGAATTTGGTTGACTTGACTAATGCAAGGAGGATGGGCTTCAACAAGAACTAGAACAGGGATAAGGAAAGAGATTTAGATGAACATGAGACCTTATAAGACATCAAAACCTTATTAAATTTTTTAAAACTATAGTGGTTGAAGAAAATTGACTAAAATAAAAATTTGTTCAATAATTACATAACACTAGATCTAATAATAGTCTCTACATGAATAATGATAATAATAATAATCAACTCTACATCTGATAACCACTTCCTAGATGAGTTTATACGAGATATTTGAATGTGGATAATGATATCCTTGACAAAAAAAATTGACCTATCACATGTAATAAAAAAATACAAAATCCTGTACACATCTTCCAAAGTAATAGTCATCTCCCATGTGGGGAGCCACATAGTGCAAGTATCAACATTTCATCTCTCAACTAACACTATCATGAGATGCATATCATATAGGACCTATCATAAATGTTCCATATGCCCCAATCCCACTTGATCAATAATACCTCAATCAATTTCATCCAAACTAATCTCAACAAGGGTTAAAAATGTCTACCATGGAAAAAATCATGGATAAGAACATCTTTACGCATACATGAGCAATAAAAAAAGTATTAATCATTAAATTTAAATAATTTAAAAAATGTTTTAAAGATAAAATTTTGAAAATATAATTGGATGCTAGCATCAATTTAGGATGGTGGTGTTGGAAACTACCATTGGAAAATAGGTGCTACTATCAAGCCTTCATTTTAGTAAAGGTAGTGTCCATTAAACCTCAAAAACTAAAAAAAACTAGAAAAAATGTAAAATTTCAAAAATATAAAATTACCAAAAAAATACTAAATTATTATACTTTCTATATGTTCAAGTTCCTATCCTCTTAAGGTGTCCTTAATTAATTTAAATTTCATTGGATGCATAGATCTCCCATGAGGCAATTTGAAATTCACTCCAAAACCTAAATTTTAGAAAATTCAAAATTAAAATGAAATGAAGTTTTATTTTCAAAACTCATTTATATATCCATTGATTTATAAACTATCATAACTTCAAAGGATCATATCTCACACATCATTTATCCAAATCCAAAACTTTAAGTTGTGTTGGGATCCATACAATGAGCCCTTCTGTACTATACCAATTTCATACCTATTATTTTTAAAATCTAAAATCAGCTCAAATATTCTTTAACCCAAGCATAATTCAAATTTTAAATACTAATATACACTAGTATATTCAATAATAATAAATTAATGAGGCATAATACCAATATATAATTAAATCCCATATGCTCAATCTATATACATTATAACTACTTCATACTTTTGTGATGTGGTGACTACTAGATTCTATTCAAATCATTAATAATGGGGGGGGGGACATGTCATAGATATATGACCTACACATGTACATAGTTATAAAAACCTCCACATTTACACAATTATCAAAACCTCCATACTTGCACAATTCTAAAAATCTATAGATTTTCACTAAAATTACATGGTTTATATATATATATATATATATATATATATATATATATATATATATATATATATATATATATATATATATATATATATATGTGGGTCAAAATTATATACATTGGTACTAATTTTCATATATTCAGGACAGTTTTTTAGATTTGTGGTAATTTTACTATACACAAATTAAAAAAAGAGGTTACATTTTGATATATCTTGCTTTGACATACAACAGAGGTGAATATGCTAAGTAAAATGTAAAAATATATAGAAAACACTTTTCTCACACCATATATGATATGGGACATGAACTATGCTCATTCCTTCAATTTTTACCAAATACATTGATTCATATTCCAGATTCACTAGATTAGATATATAAAATATTTCATTAGGATGCATCTATTACAATAGGAATTATTCTTACCAAACCTTATCTATTTGTAGTAATTGGTTCTATTTATATGAGGCGTTTGATTAAATCACTCGTCCTCACCATGTTTAAAGGAGGTGTTTTATAAAATCAATCACCCTCACTAGACTTATATGATTAGTTTGATTAATTCACTCAACCTCACCAGAATATATTTTAAAGGAAGAGTTTGATTAAATTCACTCACCCTGCATTAGATGAAATATTTATTTACACTTGAGTTGTGTTGGTTGGGATGTATTACTATCGATAGATGTAACATGACTCTCCCTATACTAGGTTGGGGACATGATCACCTCCAAAATCTCATTGCTAAATGTATGGTACTTCCAAAGTGTAACACATATGACTCCCTATTTACTCATTCATTTTATTGGAAAATAAATGTATGAGGTCTCAAGTCCCTTCATACTTATCTAGCCTCTGTAATGGAGCTGATCTCTTAAAGTCATTTCTATTCAACACATACATATGTATTTTATCCATGCCCCCCTTTTTAAATCTAGATAGTTTCTATTATTATTCATTTTCAAATTTCATACATTTATTACATTGTGACATGATTTTAGTTCTAGGTAATATTTAAACAAAATATTAAAATAAAACTCAAGTAAATACAAGGTGTGTGTACACACTGAGGTATACATTTAATTTCATTTAAATTATTAATTTCATTTTCACGCATTATTATATTAAAGGGAGGGAAAATGTATATACCTAAAATTTGTAAAATCAAAACTTCATATTATGTTTTTATATATATTTGTATGTATATATATTTTAATAGAGAATTAGGAATATAATAAAATGATCTCACATAGACCATTTTGGTTTCATGTTTTTTTTATTGATTTTATTAAATATTTTATATCTTTATGTTATCTAGTATGCCTTTATCATGTCTGATTTAGGGACCCCTACTTGTATTTTGATAATATATGTGTTTTTAACCCTTGAACATATCTAGATTTCTTAGGACACTAGTGTTGATGATAATGTCCAAAGTTAATGGTAGTGTCCAACCTTATGTTTTGATCATTTTATGTACTCTTTGCCTTGCGACCATTTTATGAATCCATGTGTGTTTATTATATTATCATATTTCATGTGACACTATGTCCTAATTCAAAATTAAAAGGTTCCCTATATAAAAAAAACTATGGCATATTTTATTTCACCAAGAAAGATTCTCAATTAGCATGTACTTTATCTTATTCAAAATCTATTAAATTTCATCACATATCAAGTTTATAAAAAAGAAAGTCTAAGGTATTCCAAAATAAATTTATAATTTCATTTCTTATACTAAGGGTTACAATAGGATAAAGAGCATATAGTTTCAAAATCACCAATACACACACATACCTATGATGGATAAATACATGTGGGTTTGAGGCCCTCTTCAAATTATATGGATATATAGGTATCACCTAGAAACAATAGAGTTTTTAGGGTTAACTCAACTCAAATAATAACCCCTTTTATTGATTCACAAGAGGACAAAGGCAAATGATATAGGGTTTTACTTATTAATTATATTAAATGTATAATTCTATCTATTTTGTATGACAAAATAGTGTTATAGGTAATATCATAGATCAAGGAGAAGTTTGGATCAATTCTAGAACATATTTAAGGCTAGACACCTATGTCAATATTGAAACACCTACATCTCTGATAGTGTCATGAAGTTATGGTAGTGTCCAAGTGGTAAGAATGATCTCAACTTAGAATTAATAGAATAGAAAGTTTCATCATATGAATGAGATCAATATAGATCACTATTGCATTTCATAATAAAACATTAAACAAGATATGATCTATTTACCCCTTGTTCATATAATAATTCTTGTACTTATTACACATGTTTGAATAGGTTAAATTCCAATAAATGATCATTTATTCCATAAATCTTAATATTATATTATTTCTTTTAAAACATTTTATTTGCATAGTGTGTTTATGTAATAGTCCTACTTTGTATCGAATAATATTGTTTGGCATTATAATTGTCTATATTTAGCATACTTTTATTTTTTATTATATAGGTTATAAATAGATTGAATGGTCATGTACCCTTAAAAAATAAATTAGAAGATAAGCATGAAATACCAGTGGAAAAAATAAGATAACACCTAATACCCAATGGGAAAAGCCACCTTCAACCTAAAAGAGACTAATATTTAGAATAAAACCAAAATAGACCAAGAACACTAAACCAACAAGACTAACTATTTAGACTTAGAGTAATAGACCAATTTCTTAGTTTTAGTGCTCTCTAATTTGTTACTCTTTCCTCTAGACTGGTTTACAATTACCTATTCCTTCTCCTCATCTAGCCTCTTATGCTTTGTACAAGTGAGCTTGGAATCCTCCCTCCCCTACTTTTTCTCCTTACTATTTTCCTCTACTTTTATAATTCAACACCGTATCCAAATATTATGAATCTAAATTATTTAATTGACCTAATTTTAGAATAGCTTAACCATTTATTTTATTATGCCATTATCCCCCAAACCTTTAAACCAAAACATTAAAAGGGTTAAACATTTAGTGAACCCAAAATTTGAGTCTTCCTACCCAACCATAACATGTTATAGGGTTTTTATCCTTCTTGAGTTTCATATTGTAGAAATAATTCATATCTTGATTTAACTAATCTATATGCAACCTATCTATAGTGATAAAATAGGTGGCACACCTATTAAACATATTGATCTTCCTCTTCTATCACCTAAGATGTCTCAAGCTAATGCCCTATCAAATTCTACCAATAATAAGAGTGCTAATAATGGAAATACTTAAAATATTGAAAATATTATTATATAGTATGAATTTGATCATGAAAATAATGAATCACATGAGAATATTGAGCATGAGAAAGTATATCAAGAGAAATTTAAAGCTATTACAATGTTTTAAGAGCATATTCATGAAAATTGTCAAGATATCTATAAGATCCTCAATACTATATTAGAAACTAAAAAATCCAAATGTATCAATTAAAAACCATTAGTATCTATTTATACAAATATTAGGGATATGAGATATATTTATCATGCACCACTTTCATTATCCATCCCATAAAGCATAATATTATTTCCTACATCTAGTGGGGGAACCATATATTTATTCAAGCCATAGTTCCCTAAAGACTAAACAAATATTGCTACATCATCCATGGAGATAGTCAATAATTCAACTCAATTTATAGTTTCAATGCGTATATCAATACTAATAGTGTTTGCATCCCCTTTGGTGACTTCAAAAATATCAAATATTAATGGGTCTACTATACAAAATCCCCTCCAAGTTTTTCAAAATTTGGAAAATAAGGTTTAAAATATTAATACAAAAATGTTCAAGATAAACTCATGTCATTGATTCACAAGATGTATTACATAATTTACTTACACCTGAGATATCTTTGTGCCCCATACCAATCATTTTTTTAGCATATAGTTCCATACTTTATGATGGAAAGGGTGACCATGAGTAACATATCTAATATTTATATGAATCATGTATTGATTATTCTTCCAATGATAAAATTCTGACCAAATTATTTCCAAGAAGACTAAAGGACTATGCTTTAAGATGGTTCAATGATCTACCAATAAGATAAATGAAAGAATTAAAACCTATAGTAGATAAATTTTTAGCACATTTATATGTCAAAATTACTAAAAATATGTCAAAATAAAAAGTCTTAAATATCACAGAGCCAATGATCCCATCAATGTATATGTTTTGAGGTACAAGACAAAGCTGGATAAAAGGACAAATCAAATTATAGATAAAAATATTGAATATATATTTAATAAAATTTTACCTTCCCCACTACACGAGTCTATTTTTTTAAATATTTTTAAATATTTTGATGAATTATACCATTTAGTTAGATATCAAGAAATGAAACATATTGCATTGAACAAGCTTAAGTATATAGCCAACACATTGACTACATCAAATACCAAGGTTCATATCAAACCATAATAAGGAAAAAAAATGGTGAATATAGTGTCATAAAAACCTAATAAACTCATATTATCAAATTCACCTAAGAGATAATTTACACAATTACCTAAGTCTCTAGATTCACTCAAGAAGCTAGTGGAATGTGATCTCATATCTCTCCATCCTCCCATTGAGGTTTATACTTGGCTTCTACCAAAAATATATGATAAAAATGATTATTTTGACTATCACGAATGTGCTATGAATTATATGAACAAATTTTACAAGTTTAATAATGAGTTTCATGACCTCATTGATAGTGAAAATATCATATTTGATGACTGGTTAAAGGATTTAGGATCACAAAATGGTGATCATCAAAATTTTAAGATTTACAATATCATTCCAACGAAAGACTAGAATTTAAAATGGAATATATTACACATCATCCTCCATCACTTTTTTGAAAACCATTATATGTGATTATTGATACATATACACATGAGATACTTCAAATGTTTTAAATGTTTTTAATTGCATTTAATGATAGTGAAATTGTGGATGATGACTCAGATCTTAATCAATTATTTATTAGATAACATATTGATCATAAATATATACACAATGTTGTGGTTGATAATGGAGAAAATGAGAGTGTATGTATAATGAGATTAATCACACATTTGGGATATACACATGATGACTTACACCCTTCAAACAAGACTATCAAAGCATTCGATGGAAAAACACATGTTTTTGTTGATATTAAATTAACTTTATAGGTTGGTCCACCACATGTGACCACTTTATTTTAAGATAGACCACATATGAGAGTCTTTGATATGTTACTGGGATGACCTTAGATTCATAAGATTTTCACACTACCCTCTATAGTGCATATATGTCTCAAGTATATTCATGCCAATAGGGTAATTACAATTTTAGGGATTTAGTATGACCATATAGTTCAACAAAAGAAGTTTATTAAAAGATAAATAATTATAAAACCTATTTATGATGATCATGAGTGAACAATTAAGCAAAATACAATCCCCTTTCCCAAGTGATTGATACTAGAGAGGTTGATTCATTAGAGATACATAGTAAAATCCATAGAGCCATAATCTATACCTACATGTCCCAATTAGTTTTAGATAATATATCAGTATGGTTTTGAGAAGGTAAATATAAATAGAATTATATATACACCAAAAATTAAAAGGATAAAAATAATCAATGGGTTCCTTGAACCACTACAACTTCTAATATTATTTCATGACCACATAATATTAAGAGGCATAAATAGAGTATCACATATTTTATAGTTCAATATTTGTCACATATATAAGATCCTTAGAAATATGACCAATTATTTGTACCATATCCCAATTATAGAGCACCCCATGAGAATCCTTTATATGGGATCATTGGCTACCCTTATTTTCCTTAAAATTAAAAGAAAAAAAATCAAAATATAAAAATAAAAAAACATTGAAATAAAGTGAAAATACAAAAATACTTATCATTGTTTACTAGATTTTACATATGTTTAATTTATGTTAGTAGATATTATATTGTTTCCTTTCCACACAAACATAAATTTCAAGGGTACTTGAGTGTGATACATGCAAACACTAGATCCATGATACACAAGCTTGTATAGTAAGAACTTTCCTCTACTAGCATGACACACTAGGATAAGAGTACCTACTTATATTTACCATGATTAATATAGGTGATATAATTTTATGATCACTTTACATAATCATGTTGAGCTTATATACTAAGGTTACACATCTATACTCATGCTTACATCTTAAATAGTGTGCTAGATATGATACAATACAAGATATTTTCATAACATATGTATGTATAGACTAATATGATATGATTATACTAGTTGCTTATATTTCATCTATTCATATTCTTACATGGATTACTTGGTTGTAATTATTGGTTACTACCTTATCTCAATTGTGGAATATTTGAACATGTTCCTTGTTTTGTGGCCATGGTGAACATGATTATTATTTCTTTGGTGTGTGGAAATTTTAACATTTCTTCCCATTGAGTGTGTGGAATTTGAACATGCCCCTTATAAATAGTCTCCTTAGACCCATTTTACATGACATTGAGTACTCTTATGTGCATGCTTGAATATTTTTTGAGCTTGTGCTTATTAATCCTAGACATTACCATGATCCATACAATGAATCATAGGGATTGTTATTTCTATATACTACAAGATTAATTGATACAGTATTACTACATTATTCACACACACACACACACACACACACACACACACACACACACACACACACACACACACACACACACACACACACACACACACACACACACACACACATCATAGTTACCTTATCCTTTTGAGTTAAGTTGACTATTATGTTTCCTTCCCATAAACTAAAAAGGGGGAAATATCAAGGGGGGAATTTCATAAAGACATGAGTTAACATACAAACAATTATAAAAAATTGATACATTTTACATGATTTAGATATACACTTGGATTAGAATATTATGCATTTAACATTGAATATATAGATTTTGGACATAGTTTTTTAGATTTGTGACAAATAATATACACAATTTATAGAGTAGAGGTTACATTTTGATATATAATTAAGATTAAGACACATTATATGTGTAGATTCCATGAAAATGGACCAAATCATATATAAATATTTAGACCATATACACATTTATGCATTTAACTCATCAAGATACACTGATTCAAATTTATTTGTCTATAACATTTGGCTCCATTGAGTAGAGGAGTTGATATTTAGTGACCTCAATGGCCTTGAAACTAATTACCTTTTTTAGGTTGAGATGGTTAAATCATATGACCTAGGTGAGATTGGTTAGACTATGTATACACTTGAGTTATATGATTGAGATTCAATGATTTCAATGGCCTTGTGTAACTCATCCTTACACTGAAATAGGGGAATGATCACCCTAAATATTATCCTCTTCATATTTCCAAGGTTTAAATTTGAACATCTCTCTCTAATGATTAAATAATGAAGCATCATTACCAAATAAAACTACCAAAGGATAACATGGATTTATTGACACGCATGTGCAATCCTTCCTTTCTATTTTTTATTTAAATAATTTAAATTATTAATTTTTTATATTATATTAACTATTAAACTATAAAATTATCCTGGTTTCATGTAATACACAAATAATAAATTCAAACATAGTTCAATAAAAGACAAGGTGTGGTGTCGACACCAAGGTACATATTTCTTTCCTTTAAAATAATAATTTCATCATTATGCATTGCTAGATTAAGTGGGGAAGGGGTTATGTAATAAAATATTATTATATATGATAAAATATCCTTTTTAATTTAAAAATATCATAATGGATCAACCCTATAGTTCATGACCTTCCTAATACCAAAAGGCTCACATTCACCATCTTAGTATGCCTAAATGATTATCCTATAAAATGATCCTAATATTTTGATACCCCAAATAATTTTCAGCCAAAAAATCTATATATAACCTGATTTATATCCTCCTCTAGTAGTTACATATCTTCAAAAACATTCTATCCTATTGGAGGGGGGAGGGGGACCAATTTTTAGAACCACCTTCTAATCTCCCATAACTAGATAGATAAGATAAGATATATATAGGTAAGGTGGGATAATATATCTAAGTAATTTAGATAGATATGGGGAAATATATAGGAAATATTCATATTGGTTGGATAAGACATTATCATCTAAATAAGGACACTAACATTGATGCTAATATCAAAAATATGATGCTAGTGTTCAAGCCTTACAAATGTTCAATTTTGAAAATATTTTGACATGAATGGGTTGGAATGTGGTACTAGTTTAGCCATCCCATGTTATAATTTCAAAAGGTGTGGTATAAATATGAAACAAAAGGTCATTCAATATCATTTTTTAATTACCAAGAAAACACCTATCATGCTCACACGTAATCATTTACACAAGTGAGTTATACTACCCTATTCTTTCATATTTCAAAATAATTCATAGGAGAAGAATTATTATAGGTCTAAATCATTAAAAATCATCCCATGAGTAGTTTTTTTCAAGTTACAATCCAGATCACTATAAGCACTCACATATATAATATTGTATAACTGCTCACACATAATCTTATTTAAGGGGAAAAATAAATTGATTTGAGTTCCTCTTAATAATATATGGATATCTATGAAGTGATCATTGATAGAGGGATATTTGAGGTCAACTAGATTTCAATTGAGCCCACTAACCCCCTTTTTTCAAGGTGACATACCCAAGCTAGAGGACCTCGGGTTATGAGCAAAATATTAATACCCATAACATGTGTGCATGATCTGAGTTTATAACATGCAAGGCAAAAATTAAACCTAATAGGTTTAATTGGTCATTATAAAAAAATGACATGTATTTTTTTACTAGATAGATGAATTAGATTCAAGATAAAAGTGTTGACAGTGGTGTCCACATCTTGATAGTAGTGTCTAGTCTGATAGATAGAAAATATTTAGAATCTAATGAATGACTTCATAGCATCATATTATCTTATCCTAGACCTACATCTTTGAGATCTAGTTGTGAATCATTTCATAAGATAACTATTTTTCCCTTCATATTTTAACTTCAATAATATTGTTTGGCATTGTAATTGTCTATATTTAATACACTTTCATAATTTAACATTGTATTAGAATATTATGAATCTAAATTACTTAATTGATCTACTTTTATAATAATTTATGAATTCATTTTATTAGGATATTTTATCCCTAAAACTTAAACCAAAACATTAAAAGGGTTAAACACATACTAGGGAAACTTATATTCTACTTGAGAAAATTATATATAAATAAATAAAATGACAATCATTTTACCAAGCAACTAGGTTTAATGTTCAAGGAGGAATTTGAATTTTTAATAAGTGGTCCCAAATTATTTATGTATAATTTTCCTAGAATATTAGGTGTTTTAGGTGTCATTTATTGATAATTTATATATTATAAATTGATTGGGTAGAGGATAATTAATAAAGCTTACTCCAATAAATGTTTTAAACCTCATGATTTTAAACAAAGGTTTAATATCAATATTTTAATAATAAATATCATAGATTAATTTTTTTCATTATATAGTATATTGAATTTTTAAAGGGTAACTCTAATTCTTAAAATTTTGATCTAGCATTATTGTTTTTTTATAATAAGTTTACAATCAGAATAATTGCTTAGACTTATTTGATATATTATAGCCTCTAGAAGTTGATTTTTTTACTTTTATAGTATTTAAAATTCATTTTAGATATATACCATTAAGTAATAATGTGCTCGATGAAATATAGGCTTAGATAAAAATTAGGGTTCTACATTTTTAAAAATCTTTGAATGATTTATTTAAAAACCTATCTAACCTTTAATTTATTTGGTAAAGACATACGTTTAAGGACTAATCATTATATGGTTAATGTTTTAGTTTCCATTACTAGATATTTTGGAAGCTCATTAGATTTATGTTGATTCATTATTTATTGGATTATAACACCAATCCATGTCAGTATTGGTGTACCATAAATAAACCTATCACTAGTTCTTTAGATAATTACATTTGACCTTGATTTTAAGGATCAAATATATAGGTTTTCATTTTGAGGTGGAGCATAAAATCTAGGTCTTATAGTAGATTAGGTTTGATATTTAACTGACCCTTTATCCATGTTAAAACTTTTATTTATTGACATTTAATTTTATGTTAACGTAAAGAACCCATTGTTCAGTCCAAAATCTTGTTATCCTAGGCACATCTCTTGGATTAGATGCATTGAGTGAACTTGAGAACAATTGGGGGAATTTTATTCTCTCATTTTAGGATTGATACTAAGATAATATAGTTCATGATCTATAGGTACTAAGGTTCATTAAATATCCTAATTGGAATAGATCTCCAATGGATGCAATGCTACCACTAGATGCTCAATACTAGTTTTCTCACTAACATGAAACTTATATATTTATAGATAAACTAATTTTAAAATATTGAATTCCTAAGACCTACTTGATTCAATTCATATAGATTATAGTACTAGTTATATAGTTATTGTTTTGTGTTTTAGGCATACAATAGGTTAGGAAAGTGTAAAACATGGGAAATAAATTAAAAAATGGAGACAAGTCTAAAATATTCCCATTAGCCTTCTTTTACTTAAATTCATAATTTATAAAAATGGGGGTGGGGGGGGGGGCGGAATTGGGGGTGGAGATCACTTCATAAAAAATAAACATAAAAATTGAGAGAGATGGGGAGGTATAAAATATAAACTCTCTAAACAAATGATAACATAATTGATTCAAGGATCGAGAAGATTTTCAACTATAGTTATACCACTCTATGTTAAGTTTCACAATGGATCAAGATCCATTAATACATGGAAAGAGTCTAAAGATAAAGGATTAATACTTAATTAAATGATTTATTTTATGAATAACTATTAACAATCCTATAGTTAATCACACACAAATCTTAACATATTTTAGATAAAGTAAAAAACATCAAAGAACTCAACTATAATAGAAAAAGCTCATCTTAATTAACAGACAAAATTTGCATAAATTCATAGCTAATAGTCCTAGGAAATAGTGTGAATTCATTTAAAAATAAATAAAAATTGAAAGACATCCATGGTAAATAGATGAGTTTAAACAATATAAACCAAATTCAGATTAATATGATAGTGTTTGTCTATAATAGAGTTGACCCTCTCAAAATACTATATAATGATATATATAGAAGAGAAATAGAACCCATCTCCTAGTAATATGATTTCCCAATTTGGGATACCATGGATTGAAATGGTTGAAACAAAATTGTACCAAACATATTCCAAACACCAAAATAGGCAAAAAAAATTACTAGGGCTTGGCAAGAGAGAATCAAGAGGAGGTTTTAAGTGGATCACATTAAAACTACTTAGGACATGCCTCCTCAACTATCAGTGTGAACACCATTAAGTTGAACTCTGAATCCATATTATCAAGTTTCATAGGCAACTCTCAAAATATTATATTAATCTATATTATAAACCACTCATGGACTTGGATTTGGGAATCCAAGGAAATCTTTACCTAAGATACTTGGTTGATGCTAGATCTTGATTGGGGTTCCATATCTATAATCACTGTGGCCCCAACCTTGTTATATTTCACCAATTTCCTCTACATAACTTGGTCTACTAGACTAGGTGGACCTCAAACTCCCCATTATATAGAAATGTGTCATTTGGGTGGAATAAATTAGTTATATTAAACTTTTTTAAATAGGTGAATGCATAATCCCTACACTTTTCCAAAAGATTGATCATTTTTTGCATCAAGTTCAACCACTCCTCAATTGAAATCTTCATGCTCCTAGCATAAGTCAAGTAGAGGTTTAGGTCCATCATAGGATGAGATTAAGATCTAGGAATATTCCCTTATGAATAATCATGATGGTATTTTGTTACTCATTGTCCATATGGGAAACCCTCTCCAATATGCTTGAGTGTGTTAGAGGAGCTATTTTCTCATGGATAAGGCTCTAGTTACCTTTTTAATAGATGTAAACAGTCATGTAAGGGATTCCAAAACTTGACCAATTATCTCAATCAAGAAGGTGATCCATAATTATGACTTGAGTGATCTAAATTATTCCTTAATATCTTCCTTGATATTCTGAGGTAACTAATTAGTAGCTCAAATCACTAACATAGGATCTTTAATCACTTTTTCCTCCCCACTAAATGAGGGAGAAGAGGTCATAATTAATTTTTGATAACACTGGGTCTCATTCTTAAGGTAAGTATGTGTAATAAATCTCTTCATGCTCTTGGGTTCTATATCAAATTCCCATTAGACATCTGATTCACCCTAATAGACCATTTATGGTCTATGTGTTTTGGTAGGTTCTAGGGACCTGACCCATCTTGGGCTTGTAGTAACTCCTAAGGTAGTGGAAGGGGATGAAGGCTGGATGGTAAAGGTAGATGTATCTAGTAGAGGCTTAGGAGGAGGAAAAATGGATGTAGTGTAAGGAAGGAAGGAAAAAATGAGTGGAGGAGGGGGAAGGGAGAGAAATGATGAATGGGGATCCTTATGGAAATAATTATGCACACCATTGGTTAGGGGTCATGTAATCTATGGATCAATGGCACTTGGGAGTGGGGTGTTCAATAGGAATAAGGATATTTTTTGGTTAAATCCAAATCCTTGGGGCCTTAGGGTGATACAAAAGGAATACTAGGGAGAAATGAGAGGGGATATCTAAATATAATGTTGAGAGGGAGATACCATTTTCCTTTAATTAGATATCTTACCTAGATTATCTAGAACCATGGTTTTGGTTAAAGTAGTTGTGATGGAAACTTGAACCTGAGTTAGGGGCATGCCAAAATTTACCTTCCTCTTTTCGGGTGTTTTGACCATATTGATCTATGCCATAGTAATTTAAGGAGTCATAGTGGAAACTATTACTATAAAAACCTATGGAGATGGAGGAGTAACTAAAAGTGATACAAAGTTAAGATTCATTTTAATTATGCATATAGGTGCACTCATCACTAAGGTGGCCAATGAGATCATTTATGTGGGGACACTAAGAGGTTTTAATGATATAGGAACATCTAATTGAGTTAATGGCATGGTAGCCATGTTGTATGTTTACATTTCAAAACTAGGGGGCATTGGGACTTGATCCCTCCCTAGAGCTTTTTAAACTTAGAGAGATACTGGAGGATGAGGGCCATGTAAATAATACTATTAGAGATTGAAGGTAAGCTATGGGGATTCTTATGGGCAGAATTTTTTGAGAAGATGGGAATTAGGAAGTGATAATATTGAACATGGTCAAGGCTAGGGGTAATTTTGTGAATTAAGGACTGGGAAAAATAGGAATTAGGTGAGGCCCCATTAGAATAGGCCTTGTAAGAATGCAGAATCATAGGGTTGGTACCATGGGTTACTAAGGGATGATGATAGTGGGTGAAGGAATCTCTAGTGGAGCTTATTGTTGGTCCCACTTTGGGATTGATTGAGGGTTGTTGTTGATGTCAAAATACATTACTTACACCACTTATATTTTAGTGAACCATGAAAGTGGAGGTGATAAAGTTAGAGATAAGGGTGGGGGAGATAAATCCCATGAAAGTGAAGGTGTTTAGACCCATTATAGTATTATATTTTAAATTTGGGGTGTAGTTTCTTTAACATCCTATCTTGGCTAAATTAGCATGGGCCCCAAGGCTAGTTTTAGTAGAGGGGACTACACTGAAGGGGTTCTAGAGTTGGCACCAACCTTTATTTAAGGATTGGTCTAGATTGGGTCCATTTTATTTTATTTTTCACTACTTACACCTATGCTATACTTCAACATCATTGGCTAGATTAAGATGAATATATTCATCATCGTGAGGCTCATGGTGATATGTGATATTGAGTTTAGACATGTAATTTACCTCATGGGAACTAATAACCCCATGAGGATCCAATTATATATGATCTACCTTTACCAAGGCATAATAATTCTTATTTTATGCCATCTTTTGTATATAAAGTAAATTATTGTATGCATGATGTGAATAAAGATTGGGAATCCTAAGAATATATTCTGTCAATGATCAAGTGAGTAACCCATGAAAACCTCAACTAAATAATAAGGAATATATTACTATTTGAGGTGATCTAATAATTTATAGGGTAATAGGATATGTTATTTATATATTATCTACACCTAGATGATGGTGTGATCCTTGTAGTGCTAGTAAGCTCCTATGGGTATAATCACCCTCCTTATATCATCTGAGAGTCATGACATGGGATTTTCATTAATGTCCATGTAGGACATGGGGTATAATGACTAATATATGTTCTATATTTTTTTCTTATAGTGGGGTGTGTACAAATTATAAAATACCATGTGAACCATAGATCTAAAAGGGGTCCATGGTGGAAAGATACAAGGCTTAAGGCTTAAATGTGAGGATGGTACATATTGCATCCAAAAGATAAATCATCATATAAAATTTACCACCTCTTATAGCCTAACTAATGTCCTTGAATAGGCTGAAATTGATGAGTCTTCTATGGTCTAGGACTTCATTCCCTTCAAGGATGATGCTCAGTAGGAGCACTCAAATAATGTTCACATACACAACATCCTTTGTTTAAAATAATTAATTGAATAATAAAATCCCAAAGTGAACTCCTTCTTTGAAGGTGTGGATAGGGTAAACATTGATGTCATCATATTTGGTCTATTGATGTAGATTTATGGCTTAATCTTGGAGAATTCCATATATTTCATGTATGTTAATATATGTGTCTATTATGTTCTATTCATAAACTAGGGTTAACTCTAGAAGATTTTAATATTGATTAAAGGTAGATCTATAAATGTACATAATTTTATTTTGGGACCCCATTGAGCATACTAGGTCTTGAGTAACATCATACATGTGTGCAAAGTTTCACATGTTACCAAATATATCAACACTTAGGAATACCTCTGAATTAGTTGTAGCTTTATGTTACCCTAATTTCACTAGTGATACAAAATCATCAAGGAACTTGGTATCATCTTCATCATCATCAGAGGTGGGATTTTATACACATCCAATATTAATGAAAACTTTTTTTAATGCTTAACATAGGTGAGGTCTAATGATAATGTGGTATCTCTCTAGTTGGGCAAGTTTGGGGTTGAAAGATGATGCAACCATGAATAGGAGTTGGGATGTGCTTATACAAAAATTTGAACCTAAGAGAAGCATTGAAATCTTGAGAAGGTGTTGAAAGGAAGGATTATTGGGAGTTTGGAGTAGTAATGATAAATAATATTACTTTGATAAATTATAGGGATCCATAAATATCTATTGTATTAATTGAGTTTGGATTTTAATCTTGTGTATGTTCAAATTTGAGATGGTGGCACAATCCATTTGGTAATTTTTTGATCTAGCATTAACTCATAAAATTTTGAAAACATGCTCCTAGTTTAGATTTGGTGATAATGAGGATACACTTATAAGTTTTTTGAGTCAGATCCCAATTACCAAAATTAATTAATTTAAGGACATTTTAGGAACATGCCTACACTATCCCCTATGGCATCTCAAATATCTTCCAATTGGGCCACATGTCCTTTAATGATTAAGTATTTTCTATGAGGGCTATGCCAATGAGGGACAACTAGGGTGTCATTATTTTACATTTATATGTACTAGAGTTAACCACTTGTACCTACTAAGTATAAACAAAAATATGATATAGATTGATGATTGAATAAGTACCTTTAATTATTTTTCCTAGGTTACTGTGAACTATTTTTCCATTTGGATTATGGAAATGACATATGGCACTTTATAATTCATTTTGGGACCTAAATTTAACTGTACATTTATATATCAATTATGATTTTTTGTGCCCCTTTTGTCATTTTTTATCAAAGTGACATGTGGAGGCTTATGGTTGGTCAGGCTCTTATAGGGATTTGATAATTATGATACACCTAATATTATGACAAATCTAACAAGTTCCCTGTGGTAGCTTCTAATTAAATATGCTCTCTTAAGGGTCTAATTTTTTTGAAAATTTAAAGATACTGATAATTATGATAGATTTCACATGCAATCTTATCATTTTATAATCTCTCTTAGGGATCTGATAAATTTTACACCTATAGTAGACTAGTAAGTATAACATGTTCCACATGGTATGTTATATTTTTTCAAGTGTTGGGACCAACATACCCCCATTATTTTAAGATTGGGACTCTTGAGAAACCCTTATAAAACATGGTAATTTAAATAATACAAAGTCTTCCATAGAGTTTGAAGGTCATCTAGGGTGTTTAAGGATAGACTCGTGTGATTTTATTTTCTCTTAATTTGGACTAACATTGATAATGAAGTTTGTTTAAGTATTAGTTGTAGGTTTCATGGTGTTTATCCCTAAGAATTATGTATTTCAAAACCTTGACAAACACTCAATTAAAATTTGAATAAAGGTGGGAACCATTTTAAAGTTCATTTATAGACTTAGATATAAAACACATATCTTAGGTTTAGTCATGTTTTTAACACAACTTGAGTAATAAACTTGACCCTTTCATTATTTCCCACTTTTTTAATTTCCTTATGGCCTAACTAATGTTATCATGTAGGGTCCCTTACAATATTTCCTAACTTATCCTAAGGTTCTAGTACTAAGGCCCCAATGTATTCATTAATATAATCACAACCTTAGTCTAAGCACTTTAAGCTTAAGTCATTTATATCCCTACATTCCTAACTTAAAATCTTTGCATCTCATAGGATCCTTTGGTTTTCATTTTACCATGAAATTTAATCAAATGGAGCAAAGATAACTTGAAACTTTAACTTAAATATAATGCATCTTAGATAATCTGATGATCCACACTTACTTTCAAGGACTAGATCGAACAGAGTGAAGTGTAATTGAAAATTCAAAAGGATGTAGGGAACTTGAAATGTGGACATATAACACCATTACATTTTAGGAATAAAAGGAAAGGGGACCTACTTGACATGACAACCAATCAAAATCAAGTCTTTAAATCAAGATCCCATAGCTATCACTTTATTATGGAATTTGATCCAACATAGTGAATTAACATCGAGACCCTAGGAAGCCCCAAGAAAATGCCAAGTGGCATCCTTGCATTTGACCCTAAAATTTTTAATAAACTTAAAATTGATGTTCATGCAACCATCATTTAAACATTTGAAAAGACTAACTTGACACCTGTATGATCATCAACTTTAAGTTCATTAAAATGAAATTTTCACTTATTTAAACATGATGACCACACAACCATCAACTAACATTTGTGAAGGTGTATATGATGCCTATGAGATCATCAATTCTAAACCGATGAAAATTTCTTACTTATTGTTTAAATAACATCCCAAAACCCTAATTTTTACTCTAACGTAGCTCTCCAAGCTGAGGGAAATGCTTAAAATATGCCCAAAATGGAAGGCTTCAATCTAAAAAACACAAATATATGTAATAAATATACCTAGCCTAAGTCTATGATTTAAGGATCCATATTATATTTTGCATAATGGACCTTAACTCACACTTACCTTATGTAAAATTTAGATTATCACTTCATGTTGAACCTATTTTGAGCATGGTTTGTGACACATGGCATAAATATTTTAGCCTAATGTTTTCATTGTGTTTGATAAACATAATGCATAAACTAACCTAGAGTACTTATACCTTGACACATTTTTAAATCACAACTTAAGTTTAAATTCCTTAGCATAAGGTTTGTTCCATGCTTAATAAATACAAAACAAACCTTATCCTAATTGGCATAAGCCTAAGTCATGAATTTTAAAATTGTACTAACTTAATGTTCAATCATTTTTGTAGATTAAATGTCCATTTTGTCACTATGTTCGATCCAATGGTGCAAAGGTCCCCATAGACTTTTCAACAAAACCCAAAGAACTCATAAACCTACTACGTGGCTAATGATTATTAGACAAAGGACTAACATAATATTTGGAATGTGGGGAAGATGTGTGATCATTCCAAGTGTCATGATCACAAGGCCTAAGACCCAAAAACCAATTAAAATATAAGGGCCCAAATTATGATCCTACAATGCAAAATAAAGAAAGTATTTTAAATACCAATGGCTAATGTTCAAATGGAATTTATGAAAAACTTTGCAAAATATCTAGACCAATGCCACATAAGCTCCATGAAAGTAGAAAAAGACAAAACTGAATATCTTGTGGGCTCAAAAACACAAAGGTATAAAGGTAAAGGTCAAAATCAAATCTAGATCAAGTATAAGCCAAGGTCTAGATATCTTTTTCCATTAAATATCTAAAACCCTAAACCCTACATAAAGTGACCCAAATGGATTAAATTTTATAAAATTCGATCAAAGGATAACTTAATTATGTTTCTGAGCATGAGAGATATTTTTAAAATGTCATTTTCAATCTAACATGAATAACTAGTAAGAAGTAGAGACCATTGCAGCTAGCAAAAAATAATCGAAGAGGTTAAGCTATATTTGATGATAGAGAATGAGGGTCAAATATTAAAAGATACAAAATTGGACCTCATAACACTAAATATCTAAGGCATTAGGAATTAGTTTAAGCTCTTCTTTATAGTATAAGAATTATATCCCATATCAAAGGAAGAGAAAACAAATACCACCACCAATAGATGAAACTATGACCTAGTTTTAATGTAGATGGTTAGCCTCCATCATGCCATGTAAAAACTAGAGGTATTATAATGAATTGATGTCCTTTACCACATTTTTATTGATTTTAGGATTGATGGTGAATGGATTATTAGGTAAGGTAACTCAAAATAGGCAGCATACATTTCCCCTATTGCTTTCAAAAAGTACTATAAGCTCCCTCTTCCCCATATGGACCTTTCTAAGATGAGGGAATGGATGAATAACCATGACCTAGACTCCATTATTAGACCCTAGCTAAACCAAATGCCTCACATCTTTAGAACCCTTGATGGCAAAATATTTGTCATCTAATTCAGAGAAGGTATTAGGGTTATAATGACTTTATTGAATAGATCTTTTGGTGCCCCTTCAACCACTTACATAAATAAGGTTTGGGTCTTTTATGTACACTTCTTGGTGGAAGAAAAACTTACCCCTCTAATAGAATATTTAATCAACATTTTCTTTACCAATAAATTCATTACCATCAAGAGAAAGACCTCCAAGTAATTATAGATGATGTCTTACCTACTTGACACCCTTCTTACTTTAGTCACCTTCCCTAGCATTAGGAATTGGTCCCCAGAAGGTAGGAAAATCATCTCACACTACTATTCCAAATTTAATATATTTAAATATAGGAATCACATGTAATTTATCCATGACTACATTTTCCCAGTAATAATTGAAGCCATAACATGTGTTCATATGCCTAGGATTTACCCCCTTATCAAAAGGTGTGTGGAGATGATTCGAGATGTGTGGTATTTCCAAAATTACACCATCATTAGGATATATGGAATTATGTCCCATCCTTATAGAATACTAGTGCATGTCTTGAATAAACTTAATAATTAGGAGATTGCCTCCTAGCTCATCATTGGCATTGACAAGGCTTGCAAGGAAAAGAGGAATGGTTTGTTTTACCCCTTCCCATTAGATATTAGGAAAATCATAATTAAATACTAGAAGTAGGTGGAAAGTATGGTCACACATAGTAATTAATATAGATTTCAACTATATGAATTCAAAATGTGGGATCCAAGGAACAAAGTGAGAGATCATCTAAAAGACAAAAATCTCAAGATTGAGTATGTACACCAACTTAGTTTCCATTACACCATATACACTAAAGCTAAGAATTATGAGGAAGTGTTGTCTAAGATCTAATGCCATAACATCAAGCTAGAGCATAGATTGACCAAGGATGAAAATCCATCTAAGGAAACTTGGTAGCTACATCCTTTGTAATACCACCTACTACCTATACCATATACGATAGCTCATGAGTAACCTCAGGTAGAGAAACTGTAGCAGTCAGAATAGTATGTTAAGAAAATTAAGGATGATCAAGGTAAATAAAATGAGAAGCTTGGAGAGATAAGATTAGAAGAAAGATCTAGAAAAGTACCATTACCTTCAACCATGCAATAGAGGCCACCTTCCCTAGTCCAATACATTGATATGATAGCCTTGGAGCCAAAAGAGACACTTGAGTGTGCCCTTAAAGAACTTGTAGATTTTTATGGCTCAGGTGGAGAAGAGGGCCCCTCAAGGGAAAAATAGGAAAAGAGATAATTATCTTAGTATGTCAAGATAAGAGGAAGGTAGAATTGGACTTGGTCCTAGTAGAACCAAAGAAGAAACCTCGATTGGATTTCACTCATCCCACTAGTGAAGTTAATATTTTTAGTGATGAATTTCTAATAAATGGACCAATCATTATTGATTGGTTCATCTAAGGAAAATTACAAAAAATCCCATCTCTTTCCCACTCATTAGACATGAAAAGGGTTAGTGTGGATGTCCATGATGACATTAAGCCTCAGATAAAGGCTATGATGAAGAAACATGAAGAGAGAAGGATTTTGGTTCCCCAAGGACTAGAAGGCCAAAATTTGGATGCTCTGTGAGCCTTTAGTAGCTCAAGTATGGAGGTCCCTAAGCCTATAAATTTCATAGATCTAATTACAAAGGTGCACTTCAATCTTGAGACAATAATCTTAGAGAGAATAATAACTAAGATAGACATGGTTGGGATAGAAGAATTCACCTTTTAGAAGGTGGCACCATTTGTAGGATTAACTCCTATAGGAGGCTAGAAACTTTGTGAACTTTCCATCCATGTGGAAGATGTGAAAATATTTATATAAGCACAATCAAAACAAGCCAAGGTTGGATTCTAGGGTCTAGAACAAAGGATCCAAAATTTAGAAAGAGAAAGAGAGAATTTACAAACATAGGCTATCTTATCAGTCCTAAAGGCCATGAACAAAATGTTGGATGAATCATTTATGACATGTTTAAGGCATTAAATTCAATGAAGATGAGGTGGATTGTATTAGAGGGCCAAGATACATTATCTAAAGACTTGGTCACCTAATGGCAAGCCTCAGAGGAAAATATTACTTATATCCTCAACATTCAAGCAAAGAAGTAGATCACAAACTATAGAACCATAAGTATAGGATACCTAAGATAAATATTGGGGATTGTTATTGATAAGGTTCAAATTTTGATTACTTTTTATACCAAGGTTAAAAATATTCTAAAGTATGACAAAGGGCTCATTAGTAGAATTGAGTAACTTCTTGGGACCATGCTTGTCAATCCTACACAACCTAATACCCTTGGCCTCATCAATAATGAAGAGTTCAAGCATAGGGATACTTTCATGACTTGAAATCCAAGGGAAAAGCAAAGGCCAATTTGGGCAGGATAACAATAAGATCTTGGATATGATATTCAATATAGGTGAGAGGATCAACGAAGATAGAAGCATCAAGGAGGCATTGGCCATAAATTACAAAGAATTTGATGAGCTATCAAACTATGAGGAGTGCATCATGAAGCCTGATGTGGATCTTGAGATGGTTGATGAATAAAATGAGAGGGTCATGAGCATCATCTAATAATAAATAAGGACCCCACTAGTAAGTTAGATAAATATTCTATTCTAATAGAAATTAGGTAAAATTTTATAATATAATATTCCATTATAAAGACATGCTAGTTTGTTAGTATATTTGCCTCTAGGTTAGTATGATTTGGGAAAGCATGTGTATTCTAGTGCTTGTAAAGATATTTGTCTTTATCTTTGTACACTTGTGAGTTGTAGAAAATTGGTATACTACTTGGATTTTATATAAATGCATGTATTACCATTTTTTAAGAGAGAGATTTCTAACCAACTTTGTATAATTGAAGCAATTAATAGGATCAAGGAATTCTTCAAAGATTGTCCATTTTTATGTGTTAATTGCTAATTTATATTTTCTCTCAATTGTTAGTAGAGGTCTTAAATTTGAATAGTGTCTTTGAATTTTGAATAGAATTCTTTAATCACAGGGATTTTGATTTGTGCCTATTGTAGATTAGTTGAAATATCTTAGGTTCTGATTCATTTTATTTTTCTCTATATTTAGATGTGTAATGGATATTTGATTATAGTGGTAAATCCTTAAAGTAGACCCAATTCTTACTTATGATTCTTAAATGTTTTCCTCTAAAGTTTACCTCATATATAGTGAGATTTGAGCTTAAGCTATGTTAAATTATATATTTTTTAAATTCATATTAAATTTCAATTAATACTTTGTCACAAAGTTTAGAACTAAAATTGGAAATTACTTATTTCTTTTGTGCCCTACCCTTCTCTTTGCTCCTTTTTCTACACCATGATCACTTTAGTTTTATCCACATTATAAATATACATTTTGATTAGTTTGTAGCTTAAATTAGGAATTTAATTCACTAAGTATCAATAAGTATTCTCAAAGAATATACCAAGGTGGCTCCCAACCACCAAAATTATATAAATATTATGGAGCAGTTATCTTACTCTACTACTATTTCACCATAGGCAACTATATTTTCAAAACCTATTAATCATGCTCTAAATTTTATAAATTATAAAATGAGAAGTATTATATAAAAATTAGGGGCACCTTTGGTACATTTAGAATAATCAATATGATAGCTCCTGCTGGCACTAGAAGGAGGGCCAAATTATTCAAATATTTGGTGATCTTAGTTTACTTTACTTAAAGATCATTATATCTTTGTGTTTTGAGTAAATAATTTGCTTAAAATATGTAAAGATAATCAATATTTATTGTTTTTATCACATCTTTATGCTTTCTATGAAGTTATTTAGACATTGATGCTTGTTTTTGGTAAATATTAGCTTTAAGCTTTGAAAATATGTAGTATCTGAGGTTAGAATGGTTCTTTTTTATCAGAGGTGGACATATATTTCATATATATGAGTTCCTTTTGGCTTATATTTGTAAACATATACCATATTTATGTATTTGATGCATCTTTGAGCTAATTTAGTCAAAGATCAATGTCCTTTATAATTATTCATGCCACCTTTACAAAATAAGCTCAATGTGCAGATCTAACTCTTGTTCTTGATAAAATTTAACTTGACACATTGTATTTTAGGTAGGATATTTGAATTTCAAGATAGAATTTCCTAAGATTAGAAAAATATCACACTCATTAACTAGAGAGCCTTTGCTAAAGCTTGGGGTACATAGAAAAGCTAGACATGATAAAGGTACACGTAGGAGATCTAAATTTCTTCCAACTTCAGTAATTTAAGGTACCTATGCTTTCAACCATCACCTAGGTATGGCCTAGTTAGGGGATTCTTTGATTAATCTGCCAAGGGTGGTTCATGATCTTCCAAAAAACCCTAAGAAATATGTACCCACATTTAGTTCAATAGGTGTAGTGATTGTTGAGGAACATAAAAAATATTATAACGCTACTTTAAGATTGATTAATGTTTTGCATGAAGATGTGGCATGTAGGTTATTTAAATTTAATTTTAAATATGACACTTATGAATGGTTATTGAATTTTCCTAACAATTATGTCACAAGTTGGAATTATTTTAATAATGTATTTATTGATCAATTTGGTAAAATTATTAGTCCTTGTATTATTTACCACCAATTGACTACTATTAGAAGGGATGCCAGTGAGTCCATTAGGTCCTTCAATTCTATATTTCAAAATATGTATATTAGGACCATATAACCCTACAAGCCTAATGATGTCCTATCCCTAAAGATCTATAAAGATATAGTAGGTCCTATGGCATTTGTGTTCCTAAAGAAGTCTATCCTAGTTATAACTTCATTAGCCTAAGCCTATTTTGAATAGGTAATTATTAATGATCAAATGTATCCCTAAGGGAAAATATCTTATTCAATCCCAAATGTGAACCTGCACCTACTTATGATAAACTTTTTCCCCAATAATAACCAAAATCTCCTAGTCTTAAACCAACTCCCAAATCTGATCTAATTGCCATTAAGTCATGCAGCTCTAAATAAAAATTTGGGATTCTTGACTCATCCCACTAATGGATTCAACCCAAGTGATCAAAGGGATTTGGTGCCATGTACTAATAATAACCATGTACATAATTATAAAACTCCCAAAAATGAGAATGAATCCATCTTGAAAATGGTTCAAAAATTAAGCACTGATTTTCATTAGTTATAGAAACAAGTGGGCAATACTAGAGAACACTCTAGTAGGAATTTATCATTTCAAAGGTTCAATAGGACAAGTAATAGATTTTAGAATGATATTTTTCATAATAATAAGGATAATGAACCATCTTCTAGTAGTAAGCATTAGGACATTAATCTTACTGATATTGGATTACCAGACTATTATAGGGTACATTACATAGCCAAGAATGGGAAATTGATTGTATAGAATTATACAAAGCCTTTGCGGCCTTCCAAGAAGATTTGGATACATTAAAAGTGGTATTTAATAAAAATAATGATGTAATCACCTTTGGATCTAATCCACTTACGTAGGCCTTCATGGTGGACACCTTTGATTTCCTCTATCAAGAAGAAAATGAACCTGATGAGGTCCCTAAGGAGATCTAAGCCTTTTAGTATTTCTTGAAAAAGACCTATCCCTCAAGGAATAAAGAGCATAGGCATCCCTTAACTATCTCAACACCTCCAAAAAAATTTGGAAATCCTCTTGATACCTCTTCAAGCAACCATTTGGAGCTACCAAAAGGGAGTACTTCTAAACCCAATGTTGAGATTCCTAGTTCTTGTAGCAAAAGTGGTTATAACATAGTTGAAGACATGAAAAAAAGGAAGGATAATATAAAATTACATGAAATCACAAATTTTATAGAGAAAAGGGATATCATATTGGAATATTTTTCAAGAAAGCATAGTCCCTTTAAGATTGATCATGCCAATGTAATATTTCATAAAACCAAAGCTGAGTCTCCTCCTTTCTTACTCACTATCAAGATGTTTGGTAAGAACTTGCATAATTGATTATTAGATTCAAGAGCATCTACTAATATCATCCCTATAGGTATATGCAATAATTTTTTTTTAACATCTATAAAGTTTGATAAGGTTATCACACAATTAGACAAATCTAGGGTTAAAGTTGTAGGAGAATTATTAAATGTACATATGCAATTAGCTTCTAAGCCTAGGGTGAAACAATTCATTGATATTTAGGTGGTTGAAATACTTGATGTTTATGGAATATTATTGAGAATGTAATGGAATAAAGCTTTGAATGGTTACATGTCCATATATTTCTCACATCTATGGCTACCTTAGAAGGGTGTCCCCAATCAGATCAGATTTGAGAGAGAACCAAGAATGAGGCATATGATAACTGAATATAATGTTGTGAATGAGAGGGTCAACATAATAGACTGAGAGTTAGGGGTTTTCACCCTAGAGGCTAATAAGTTATATGATACCAAGAATGCTTATGTTGTTTTTAGATTGTGGAAATTGCACTTTAATGGTGCTAGGTGTAATGATGGATCAGGTGTTGGTATTATTTTAACTGACCCCATTGACAAAAGGTATCCTAATTATTATAGACTCCAATTTCATTGTACTAAAAATCTCACTAAATATGAATCCATTATCCTTGGCTTAAAATTATATATAAAAATAAAGTTAAGGAACTACTAGTTTATGGGGATTCAGAACTAGTGGTTAACTAGGTCAAGCACAAGTACCAATGTAAGATCTCATACCTTATAAGGTATAAGTTTAGATTTTGGGATATTATTAAATATTTTAATTCCTTTGGCATCACTTCCATCCCAAGGGAAGAGAATCAAGTAGCTAATCATTTGGTACCTACTGTAGATAACCTCATGCCCAATCAAGATTGCCCTAATTTTAGCATTAAACTAATCCCTTATCCTTTAGAGCTAGATAATATTAACCACTTCCAAGTATTCAATGATAATCAATAGATATTGGATTTCATGACTAATTATAGAGTATTTTATGCTCATATCATTGATGAATTTAATGAAATTACATCTAGGGAAGATAAATTTAATGGTAAAGTCATTTAGCTAAGTGACAATAAGATCCCAAAGGGAATGATTGATTTAGAGAGATTGTTTGATCAGGACAAAATTATTGAGGCTTCTAAGGTTCCCAATGTAAATTATAAGGACTATAATGCTATTGATCCAGGCCTTCATGATCAACCCTAGATAGTAAATGTTGGGAAGTTTTGAACAAATTTTGAAAATAAGAAAGCTAAGGAACATTTTTCCCAATACAAGCATGTCATAGCATGGTCCTATGATGACCTAAATATAGTTGATCTAAGGTTCATCACACATAGTATAACCCTTAAAGAGAGTTGAAGAACCTTCAGGTAGAAATAAGGGTCTATAAACTTGATCCTATAACCCATGATATTCAAGGAGGTCAAAATATTACTAAATGTTAGGATATTCTTCCCCATCAAGCACTCTACTTGGGTGGTGAATTTTGTACCAGTCAAGAAGAAGAATGGTGAGATTAGGATTTGTATAGAATTTAGAAGTTTGAACAAAGCATTAGATAAGGGAAAATACCCCCTTCCTTCCACAGACCAAGTAATTCAAGTTATTTCATGATCAACTATGATGTCCTTTTTTGATGTTTTAAGGTTATAACTAGGTATTAGTTGATAAAGAGGATAGGATGAAAAAACCTTCACAACAAAGTGGGGAACCTCTAATTATAGGAGAATGTCCTTTAGACTAATCAATTTTGGAGCCACCTTCAAAAGAGATATGAAACATTCCTTTCAAGGATTTATTTCTAAGTGAATTATCATATATATAGATGATCTAACAATTTTTTCTAAAAATAGGGAAGATCACTTCATGCATTTACAACAAGTTTTTGAAAGATGTAGAAGGTATGGAATTTCTTTGAACCCTAAGAAGAGTATCTTTTGTGTGATTGAAGGGAAATTATTAGGTCATGTTATGACAAAGTATGGGATCTCTATAGATCCTAAAAGAGTGGTGGCCATATCTAGAATAGAACCTCCAAATAGTAAAAAAGAGCTAAAGTCATTTTTTGGTAACATAAATTTTGTAAGAAAGTTTATCTCTGGTTTTGAAAAAAATGTCAAACCACTAAATGACATGCTAAATAAGGACGCCAAATTCACATGGAATGAATATTATAAGAAGGCATTCTATAATATCAAGGAGGCTATCAGTCAAGCTCTAGTCCTTATAAGTCATTACTTTTCAAGGGAATTCTACCTCTATTCTTTTGCATTTGACCACACTATGGTTGTAATTTTAACTCAAAAAATTGAAGGGTGTGACTACCTAATTTCTTTTATGATTACTAATTTTAGGAATGTTGAGTTCAATTATTCATTGATTGATAAACATGCATATGCATCAGTAAATTTAGTTAAGAAATTTAGGCATTGCATCCTTAGAAATAAGGTGCATTCCATCTTACCTAACCCTACCGCCAGACTTATGTTAAGTCAAAATAAATTGGGATAACATAGAGGTAAATAGATGTCAATCTTGTAGGAATATGGCCTAGACATGAAAATAACAAAATTGGTAAAGTACCAAGGTTTGATTCAGATGATTGATAATAATAACCCTAGGCTAAGTATTATGTAGGTAGATCAATAAAACTTTCAATCTAGTAAGTGGTATAACCCAATCATACATTTTTTACTTAATGATACTTGTCCTACACGACTATCCAAGGAGAAAAAGAGGGCCCTAAGGCTAAAGGTAAACCACTACTTGATCAAGAATGGAATATTGTATAGAAATAACTTTGAAGGAATCTACTTGAGATGTGTTTCATAAGAAGAAGCCACCCAAATCATGAGCACCTTTCATGAAAATCTAGACAACATACATCCATCTGGGAAAACCATAGCTCAAAAAATTCTTAGAGCTAGATATTATTGGCCAATTATTTTTAAAGATGCTCATAAACATGTGAAGGAATGTCATTCATGCCAAATTTTTAACACCAAGGATCCAAAGGCATCATTGCCTCTACAACAAGTCATGATTTACAAACCCTTTATGTAATGGGGGCTAGAATTTGTTGGAATAATTAACCATAACTCATCTTAAGGTCACAAATATGTCTTTACTGCCATAGACTATTATACAAGGTAGACTGAAGTTACAACCACCAAATAATGTAAGAATAAATATGTGATCAACTTCTTAGAAGAAAACATCTCTACCATATTTGGGAGCCCAGTATCTCTAGTATGTGATAATGGATCTACCTTCATATCCATAGAGATAATCGAATGGGATTATGATAATGGAATCACTCTCAAGTTTACATCCAACCATTATCCCCAAGGGAATGGAGTCTCTGAGTCAACAAATAAGAACCTAATGAAGGAAATCAAGAAGTCTACTAAAGACAAACCTAAGAATTGCCACAAGATCCTTAAATTTAAACTTTGGGATAATAGGATAAGGATCAAGCAAGCCTTAAGAGCCTCACAATTTTTTTTGGTGTATAGATACAAACCCATATTTCCTATAACTCTTGAGTTTACCACATATATGTTTATGTAAGAATACATGGAGGATAGATAAGAGTAATCCAATTCTATATTCCTAGATATAGTTTAGATGGAATACACAAAGGAGAAAACCTTTACTAACTTTAGTAGACATCAGCATGTTCCTTGCCAATCAATTCATTACCATCAAGAGAAAGACCTCCAAGTAATTCTACATGATGTCTTACCTATTTGATGCCCTTCTTGCTTCAATCACCTTGGAATTAGGAATTTGTACCCAAAAGGTAAGACAACCATCTTACACTACTATTTCAAATTGCATATCTTTAAATATATGAATCACATGTAGTTTATCTATGACTACATTTTTCTAATAATAGTTGAAGCAATCACATGTCTTCCCATATCTAGGCTTCACCCCCTCATCAAAAAGTGTGTGGAGATGATTAAGGACATGTGGTATTCCTAGATTGCACCATCATCAAGATAGAGGGAATTATGTCTCAACCTTATAGACTACCATTGAATGTCCTGAATAAACTTGCTAAGTAGGATATTGCCTCCTAGCTCATCCTTGGCATTGACAAGGTTTTCAAGGAAAAGAGGAAGGGTCTGTTTTACCCCTTCCCATTAGATATTGGGAAAATCATACTTAAAGACTAGAAGAAGGTGTAAATTATGGTCACAAATAGTAATCCATTTAGATTTTAGCTAGATGAACTCAAAACGTGGGATCCAAATAATAAAGTGGGAGAACATCTAAAGGATAAAAAGCTCAAGATTAAGTATGTACACTAACTGGGTGTCCATGACACCATATACATTAGAGCCAAGAATTATGAGGATGTGTTGGCTAGGATATAAGGCCATAACATCAAGATAGAGCATAGATTAAACAAGGATGACAATCCATTTGGGGAAACTTGGTAGCTACATCCTTTGCAATACTGCCTACTACCTAGGCCATTTAGGATAGCTCATAACAAACCTTAGGTAGAGAAACCACAATAGTCATAATAATAGGTTGAGAAAATTTAGGATGATCAAGGCAAAGGAATGAATAAGGTTGGAGAGATAAGATTAAAATAAATACTTGGAAAAAGACCCTTACCTTCAACTAAGAAATAGAATCCACTTTCCCCAATTTAGTAGATTGACATGATAGCCTTGTAGCTGGAAGAGACACTTGAGGGTACCCTCAAGGAACTTATAGAGTCTTATGGATTAGGTGGAGAGGAGGAACCCTCATGGGAAATAATAGGAAGAGTTCATTCCCATTTCACCTCAAGAGAAGAGGAAGGAAAAATTGGCCTTGGTCCTAGTAAAACCAAGGAAGAAACCTAGATTGACTTTCACTCATCCCACTAGTAAAGTCAATCTCTTTAGTGATGAATTTCCAAACCATGGACCAATCATTCCTGACTATTTCATTAATGTACAATTCTAAAATATCCAATCTCTCTACCACTCATGTTCCATGACAAGGGTTGGTGTGGATGTGCATGATGACATTAAGCCTTAAATAAAGACTATGATGAATGAGCATGAAGACAGAAGGATTCTATATTTTCAAGGACCAAAAATCCAAAATATGGATGCTCTATGAACCTTTAATAGCTCAGGTATGAAGGTCCTTGATCCTCTATAATTTAAGAAGCTAATTATAAAAGTACACTTCAATTATTGGGATGATAGGCTTAGAGAGAATAATAACCAGGAAATCTATGGTCGGGATAAAATAATTCACCTTTTAGAAGGTGGAGCCATTTATAGGATTAAGTCCTATGGGAGGCCAACAAATTGGTGAAGCTTTCATCCATGTGTAAGATGTGGAAATGATGATAGAATCACAATCACAACAAGCCAAGGCTATAGTAGATGATCTAAAATAAAAGATCTAGAATTTAGAAAGAGAAAGGGAGAATTTAGAAACATAAGCTATCTTATTAGTCCCAAAGGCCATGGAAAAAATGATAGAAAAGTCATTTTATGACATGTTTGAGGAATTAAAGTCAATGAAGATGAGGTATAGTGCATTAGAGGACTAAGATTTATTATCCAAAGACCTAATCACCCAATGGAAAATGTCATATGATAAGATTGCTCAGCTCCTTAACATTCAAGAAAAGAAATAGATCCCAAACTTTAGAACCATAAGTATGGGACATCTAGGCACAATATTGGGGATTATTATTGATAAGGTTTAAAGCTTAAGTACCTAGCATACCAAGGTGAAAAGTCTTATAAAAGATGACAAAGGGCTCATTAGTATAATTGAGCAACTTCTTTGGACCATACTTGTCAATCCTACATAAGTTATTGCCCTTGGCCTCATTAGTGATGAAGATTTCAAGCATAGGGATACTTTGGTGACTAAAAAAATCTAAGGGAAAATTAAAGGATAGTCTAGATAGGATAACAACAAGATCTTGGATATGATATTCAATGTAGGTGAGAGGATCAACAAAGCTAGAAGCATTAAGGAGGCCTTGGCCAGAAATGACAAAGAATTCGATGGGCTAATAGACCAAGAAGAGGAGTGCATCATGAATCCTATTATGGATCTTTAGTTGGTTGATGAACAACATGAGAGGGCCATGAACATCCTCTAATAAAAAATAGGGGCCCCACCAGCAAGTTAGAGTAATATTCTATTCTAATAGAAATTAGGTAACGTTTTACAATATAATATTCCATTATAAAGGCATATGCTAGTTTGTTAGAATATTTTCCTCTAGGTCAATATGATCTAGGAAATCACATGTATTCTAGTGTTTGAAAAGATAATTGTCTCTTATCTTTTTAAACCTATGAGTTATATCAAACTAGTATACTACATAGATTTTCTATAAAGGAATATATTACCATTTGTAAGAGAGAGATTTATGAGAAAATTTGTATACTTGAATAAATTTATAGAATCAAGGAAGTCTATAAGGATTGTCCATTTTGATGTTTTAATTGCTAATGTAGCTTTTCTCTTAATTGTTAGTAAAGGTCTTAAATTTGAATATTGTCTTTGAATTTTGAATATCATTCTTTCATCACATGGTTTTTGATTTGTGTCTATGTTAGATTAGTTGAAATATCTTAGGTTATACTTAATTTTATTTTTCTCTATATTTAGATGTGTAATGGCTATTTGATTATATTAGTCAATCCCTAAGTTAGACCTTGTTCTTACTTATGAGTTTTAAACATTTTCCTCTAAATTTTACTTGATATATAGTGATATTTGAGCTTAGGATATGTTACATTATATATTTGTTAAATGTATATTAAGTTATCATTAATAATTTTTCATAATGTTTAGGACTAAAATTAGAAATCACTCATTTATTTTCTACCCTACCCTTCTCTTTACACTTTTTTTTACACCATGATCACTTTAGTTTTATCCACATTATAAATATCCATTTAGATTAGTATGTAGCTTAAAGTTTGAATGTAATTCACAAAGAATCAATAAGAATTCACAAATAATGGGCCAAGGTGTCTCCCAACCACCAAAATTATATAAATATTGTGGAATAGTTATCTTATTATGATGTTATTTCCCCACAAGCAACTAGATTATCAAAACCTACAACTCATGCTCTAAATTTTATAAAATATAAAATGAGAAGTATTATTTAAAAAATAAGGACACCTATGGTACATTTATAAGCATCAACATCAGGCTCTCTTAGGGCTTAGACAATGCTGATGCCTCTTAGAGACTAACAAGTCTAACAAATTCTATGTGGTAACTTCTCACTCATCAAGACCTCTTGGGGTTTTTATAGTTCTAAAAAATCTAGGAGATTGATAAGTATGATAGGTTCTATGTATCTTCTTATTCACTTGTCTCTCTTAAGGATTTGATAGCTCTGATACCTCTAGGATACTAATAATTATAATAGGTTTTGTATACACATAATATTTTCAACTTTTATCAAATATTGATGCTTTCTATCTTGCAAGAGCCCATCGAGTCTCAATATCTCTAAGTGGAAAATCTAAAGGGTACATAAATAAATAGGTTGGTAAACCATTGGTTCTTTTAAAAAAATTTGTCTTTTATTACCACTTATTACCAATTTAACTAGCTCTTAAAAACATTACCCTACGCTATTAATATTCTTTTTAATACTCCTACAGTATTTTACCATGTTTTATACCCATTTTCCTAACCTATAACCCATTTCAATAGTTTAAAGTATTAGGTTGAGTGGGTTGACATTGTGCTCTTATTGGTGAAATTCATTTAAGGTCTAGGTTGGCTTTTGGTAGACCTACTTTGTGACCTAGTGAATTTTGATTAATAATAGTATTAGGATGACTGGGTTGACCCTATCGACCAAAAATTTTAGAAGGATTTAGGGTTAAATATACCTATATATACAATATCATGTTTCCATTATTAAAGATACATCAAGATTTATTATTCATTTTCATTTCTTTGCAATTTATTCTTCTACCATTCTACTGGAGGAGTCTTACCTTAGGGTTTCTACTTGGATAATCTAGTCTTGTGGAGAAATCTTGGATACTTTGGGATTTATTAGTGATCCTTATAAACCATAAGAAACTCTTGAAAATCCACTTTTTATAAGGGAGAGATTATGTCTTAATGGGTTCATCCTTCAGGTAAGTATTCTCTTACTTTGCTCTTTTCTTTAGTAAATATAAGTAGCATACATATTGGCTTTTGAATAATTTTATTCTTCTCCTCCATGAATTAGGTTCTTATTCATACATAGCTTAATTGAAATTCTCTTACACATATTTACTTTATTTTCCTTACTAACCCCCATATTGTGTCATAAGCTTTGGTGAGCACTACATTATATTTCTTTACTTTACTTATTATTATTATAGTGAATATGAAAATATAGTGTTTAGTTAGGGTTATTGCATGAGTGTGCTTGATTGGAGGCTTTGGAACTCTCCCTAGTATTATTATTGTGATAAGAGATCCCCTAATTGGGTCTAGAAGATCCAGATATTGGTCATGTTCCTGATTATCTAATGTATCCCCAATCAAAAGTGCAAGTAGGATCTATCTTCTCTGAATTAGAATTGATTTGTAGATATGGTACATTTATTATTGTATACATTATATTGAACCTAACATTAATCTAATTCTTTTAAGTTTTTTTCACATTTTTCATTTTCCATCATTTTATTTATTATTTTTATATATTTCTGATACTATGCCGACATGGTTGGTATAGTTTATATCTTCTATGTGTAGGTTTAACACATAGTTGCATAAAAAATTACTATTCTATTTTTGTAGGTCTTTATTAGATACAAGATACTAGGTTGAACAGGTTGACATAGTACTCTTATAGACTTCTAAAAAACATACTAGGTTGACTAGGCTGGTATATAATTCTAGATAGCTTCTAGAAAACATACTAGGTCAACTAGGCCAATATAATCATCTTCATTATTTTTTAGTAAATAGGGAAATGCAAAACTAGGTGGACCTATTTGACATAGTTGGTATAATTTAAAAGTAACATTAAAGTCACTTCAACATCAATATCACATTCCTCTAATAGGCGGGATGTATAGGTGGGATGCGCTGGGCGCGCAGGAAATGCGCCCAGAATTTGAATTTTTTGGGTGGAAGACTGAAGGCACCCGAATAGAGGTGGAGAGTGCAGTGCTGAAGGAAAGAGGAAAGTTGTTTGTGGAGAACTAGGCAGCAAGTATAGATCCTGGAGGGACAGCAGGAGGTGCTGAAAAAATTTTGGGGGCAGAATGTGCCGCTTCTGGAAATAATGGAAAAATTTTGAGTGTTTCTAATCCTTTCAGTGGGATTTGTGTCTCCCATCTAGATTTTATTCTTTCTAGGTTGGGACAAGAGCATGAAAAGGAGAAAGATAATATGCAGTCTAATAAGGAAAATTCTTCAGAAGAGCTGAAGGTAGAGACTGCAGAGCAAAAGAAATGGTCATCCCTGTTTGGCAAGAAACCTAATGGAAAATCTATCTTCCCTCCGGTGACTACAAAATATTGCTGGGAGAAAGGTGAGTTTCAAGTTTTCATTCCAGACCCTTTAATAGATTTCTCTCTGTCTTCCATGGATTTCACCCTAGTGGGTAAATTTTTAGGAGCTAGACCAGATCTGGAAACTCTTAAAAAAATGGTCAAAAGGAGATGGGTAATTAAAGGATAAATAGAAATGGCACCAATGATGAATGGATTTTTCTCATTTATTTTCAATTGTAAGGAAGACATGAATATGGTTCTGGGTGGAGGACCGTGGTCTTTCATTAAATGTTCTTTGACAATCAAAAAATGGGAGCCCAATATGGACCTATCTGATTCTTTTTTCTTAACCACTCCCATTTGTGTAAGACTTCCTGAACTCCCTTTAGAGTTTTGGCATGAGGAAATCTTTAAAGGTATTGCCAGTTCTTTTGGTGAACTTGTGGCAGTGGATAAAGCTACGACTTCTAAATCCAAACTTCTAAGTGCCAGACTTTATGTCAAAGTGGTAGATTTGAATCACATCCCTAAAAAAGTGGAAATAATATCTAAACTGGGCAAAAAAACTCAAGGGATTCTCTTTGAAGATTTGCCTAATTCTTGCTATGCTTGTAAGAAACAGGGGCACTTCGTTAAAAACTGTCTGTTTAAAAGCAAAAATCTTTAGAGAGGTGTATTGGAAGGGAGAAAAATTCAGTATAAGGAAGAATGGAAACTAAAGGAAGATCATAGAAAAGAACAAAAGAATAGTGCAGATCCTAAAGATTTAGATGAAGAAGTGGATTTAGAGCCTTCTTGTGAAGAACCCCAAGAGCCACAAACTGAGGCGTATAAGGAGTTTTCTGTTGAGAATGAAAATTCAAAAATATAAGGAGATGGATAGCAAACAGATATCATTAATCTTGAACAAAGAATAGAAGAATTAATGGATTCATCAAGACAAATCATTTGCAAACAAAGGATAGAAGAGCGAAGGGGAGATGTTGATGACAAAAGTGTATTAGAAGAAGGAGAAATCTTGGCTGAAGATGTAAACAATTCAGAAGAGGGAGATGCTCTCCTCTCTCAGTCTAGGGAGGCTGATATTGTTATCCCTTTGGAGGAGCTTCAGGAGAACCAAAGAAAAAGGGATGGAAAAAACACAAATACCAAGGGAGTAGAAACAAGAAGTAGTAAAAAAGACTAGAAAACTAAGGCGAAACTACTTGTTATTGCTAGGGATACACTCAAAAAAAGAGATGAACAGCATTGTAAGATGAAACCAGATATTGGCTCTCCTGACAAACCTGGAAGAAGACCCATAAGGAAAATTAGAGAGCTAGAAAGTTTGCAGAATATTGCTGATGGCAGACAGGCAACTATTCTGGATTTTACCCCTAAAAATAGATAACTAGAGCATCTTGCGGGATTTTAGGGGATTGTTTGTTTAATGGTTTTATGAGGTTATCTTTGTATAACCTATTTATTTTGATACTTTTTAGTAGGTTTAAGGATGGCTTTTTCTAGAGCATGGTAATGCTTTAACCTTTTTGTTCCTGTTAAAGGGTTTCGGGGCCCCTTCAAAACCTGTTTTTACCTTAATCTAAAAAAAATATCACATTCCTCTACATCTTCCAAACCACTAAGGTTCTTTTCTCTCTTTCTATTTCATTTCAGTTCTTCCTTATATTTCTATTTTACATAGTTTATAGTCTTTAAAACTACCATCCTATAACAAACTAGGTCGACTTGGTTGACCTAGTTTTGTATTCTATCTTCTAAATTAAAGACTAGGTCAACCTTGTAGACATAGTTTCTTAAAGACCCTTGATTTTTTAGTACAATAGTGACACTATCAACTTTTTTCTATAATGTTTTCATAAATTGTCATCTAAACCAAAACTGTATTATATTTCAAATTGGAAATTAAAAACTATATGCTAGTAATTACTTCACACTTTCACTTTAAGTTGTTTGCATGCTTAAATTAGATCACATAGTCTAATTAAGTGGATTTTAAATATACCATTTAGTTTCACTATTTTTCTCTTTCTTGTACACACCACCAAATCACATAATTTCAAAACACATTAGAATAATTGTCTACAAATGGCCTACCTACTTGGATTTCATCACCAAAGGGGAAACTGACTTGGTTTTCTGGGCAAGTATAAACACATAGTTAATGGTATATATTGGAAAATCACCTGATACCCTTATCAATATTAGATTATTAAGTGAGGGGGTATGCACTAATACCAAGCCCTTACCATTTCCAACATGCATCCCTTTCATCATAAACATCTTGAAACCATCCATAGATTTATTTCTAGTTCCCTACTTTCAGCCAAGTTCCCTATCACACTTAAAATGAAAATTAATAATCTAAAAACATTAAATATGACCACTTAGATAGAATTTTATTGTCAATTTGATTCTTTTCTCTTTGGTCATTGTATGTTGTATTGTAAAAAAATTGCATTGGCCAATGTTGGTGCAAGGTTTTGTGTTATGTGCCTTAATTGGATCATTTTCATTGACCCAATTGATTGTGTGTTTCCTTAAATTTATTGATTCAAATTAAATTAAAATATATTTCACTATTTTCATTACACTATCATTCAATTTGACATAGTCTCTTAAAGACTATTTTTCTCCCTACCTACAGTATTAGGTCGACCTAGTCGACCCTGTATCTATTTTACTAGTTAAATAATAGTACTAGGTCAATCCAGTAAACTATATACTCTTATTATAATCTATTTTCCATATTTTTTAGTACTAAGTTGAGTCAATTGACTCTATAATCTGATTGCTTACCCTATCTATATGACTTAGTTATCTATTTTATTTCCTTAACATTTTATTCATTATAATTAAGTCATCATGAAGGACCCTATCAAAATATTTATGGACAACCTAAATAAATTTATATATTATATGGGATGTTCATTTCTCCCTCTCTTTTTCTCCCTAGAGAACCCTCACTCTTGGATCACCTCTTCCCTACCTTCATTTATGGATTGTAACATGGTTCAAATCACACTTCAAGATGAAGTAGGTGGATCCAATCCTTGTTATACCTATCAAGACAATTATCATATTCAAACCATTAAACATAATGTGGGAGAAATTGACACAAGTCTATCCAATAATCCCACTAATAATCCATCTTCCAGTAACCCTCCCCCTAATACCAATTTGGGGACTGTTCTTATAAACACTAACCCACTAGTTTATATGACTCAACTTCTTGAACAAGTTATACAAAATATGAACATAATGAAAACTTATAAAACCTCTCAAATGATGAACCTCCAACATCATTTGTTCAATATGTCTAATAAACCTCTGACTATCCATCCTCAAGTCAATCTAAATTTCATTCCTCCACCTCTTAGATGTGCCTCGAGAAATGTTATTCCTCAACCTATAATGAATAAAAAGATGTTTTGAAATATACAAAATGAGCCTTTATATCCCTTCATTGTATCCATTTATATTGGTAACATATCTCCAACTATCAAGTATGATGGGAATAAAGACCCTACACCCTTCTCAAAACCATTGGCAATCTTTGTAAAGAGTGGATCCAAATGAATACTTTCATCACAACTAAACTTCTAGTTAAAACCTTCAATAGAGTAGAATGGTAAAACCAACTCCCCCAACATTCCATTTGAAAACTTAAGGATTTATTAAATCCTTTCATCAAAGAGTTTCAACATAATAATCTTACCAAAAATTATCTTAGTCATTTCATCAATGTTAAGCAATCTCCTACCGAATCAGCTCATGATTTTATCAAAAGATGGAAATCTCTAGCACATAAATCCAACCATAACATGAATGATTTAAACTCTTTATCACTAATTTAACTCCTCTTCAATATAATTTTTTAAAACTCTTCATCACTTTTTTAACTCCTTATCTTAAATATAAGGTTTGAAATTTTGCTCCCCAAACACTTAATGAAGATCTTAACCAAGCTAAATGTCAAGACATCCTCATGAAGCAATTTGAACCTAATCCCAAATTCCTTAAAGATATTTTTAAACTTATACTAATGTTATCATTATTAATACTCCACAAACCAAACCAAGAGTTTCCAAAGCTGACATTTGTTCATCTTCTCACACACAACTCATCATGTAACAAATGAAACAATTTTTACTACCCTCTAAACCCTTTATCTATCTTAATAATCCTTTTAAAGGTTATATCCCTAATCAATTTTTTTGGTTCTATACAAACATTGGCCATTCCCATGAATCTTATAGAGGGATTACTAAATTTTTTGTATCTATCATTATTGATGATTCCTTTAATCATGAAGCCATGATAAACCTTTGTCATTAACAATACAATACCACTTCTAAAAAATGGCAGGTTTATAAATCTTCTTATTCCAATAACCAAACATATTTTTCCACATTTAATAATAAAAAAATACCAAGGATGTTTGTTTCATTGATGTTAACTATGACCAATATTACAACAATTCTCAATATATTAACATCACTAAGGTCAATTATTTTTGCAATCTAGCTCACAAAGATCTTGTCATAAAACCTATGAAACCATATTTCTAAGAATAAATTCTCAAAGATACTACCACCACTAATCTACCTTTGGAATCCCAAGAGGAACCACCTCCTCCTTCTGAACCCCAACCACTTATATTCCTTCAAAATCTACGTTACCTTCCAAAACTCATACTATTTCTTATTTTAAATCGCATTGTAACTTTCTTGAAAAACTTAACTCCATGCCTTGCAAGATTCCACTTATGGAGTTAGTTCATACTTACCTATATCATCACAAGTTATTTATGCAATAATTACAATAAATTGAAGATCCATAACCTATAGATGAATAACCACCTTCTATTGAGCCTTAACATGCTAACATGCATACCATCAAAACTATTTGTGCTTCTTCTAATCCTTCTATTTAATTTATTTAAGAGGACATGATTAATGATAAAATCCATTTATGTGTTAATGATCCAAAACTATTAATTAAAATTACCTTTAATACTACCCTTATCCATAAATTTTTAGTTGATGAAGGCTCTGATATTAATGTGACATCTTTGTGGCTCATCAAACAACATGGTTATAATAAGGATCATATCAAGTAAACCTACCTTACCTATCAATAAAGTGATAAAACTAACCAAAATCCACTTGGTTGTATTTGGATTCCCTTAACAATCAGACCTAAGATTGTTTGAACTAAACTTATGGTCCTTGGTTTACCCCTATCTTATAACATACTCATTATTTTCCCTTGAACTCATATAATGATTTACATCACTTCTTTTGGTATCTAATGCATCAAATTCTTACATAATGGTAAAAAATATAAGCATGAGGAATATTCCAACACTTTGAGTATTCAACTTCCTAATCCAAAATCTCAATATCGCATTCATACCATTCCTACCACAAATAGTGTTCCCTTACCTAAGTTCATCAACATCAATCCCAACTTATGTGTCACTCTTGTTGATTTGGAGGATGATAAACCTAATGACTTGAAACATACTTGTAACACTACCAAGATACCTCCTTATATCCTAGAGTGGCTTCCTCCTTCTTTATTACCATGTGATCATACTATTCCTCACATTGAAGAGATCACTAATTTCCCCCCTCCATGTAATGCTCAAGATCCTTATTTACTATAATATGTCTTCACATGTAATGATTATGGAATGTCCAAATTATTTAAATATCCTCTCATCATGTCTCCATAAAAAATTGGTAACATTGAATATTAACCTTCTAAAACTCCCTCAAAATCTCAAGAATTTACTTTTATCCAACTTATAATGATAACTAAATCATGGCCCAAGATCAATATCAAGACTTTGATGTTCATCATTATCAAAAAAACTTAGCCTAAATACATTATTTTAACTAAGATGTCCATACCATTTCCATAGATCATGAATTCACTCCTGAAGGTCATGTACCTCACATTAATTCTCTACTTCTTAATACTCCTTGGGTGGTAAAAAAAATCATACCTTCTAAACCTATAGATATTCCTACATCTTCTCTACCACTTATATATCCCATCACTACTTTTGACCCTTCCCCCTTAGAAAAAACTAATTATACACCAATCCTATTTGATCCATCCACTTATCCTACTCTCAATATTATATTAGATTTCAAGGCCATCGATGTTTGCTAGACACATTATGAATATGATTACCATGGTAATCAAATTATCGATCTTGAAGTAGGTGTTGATTATTATGGTACTCTTCCCACTTTTGCTAACAATGAATCTATTATTGAAATACTTCATTCTCTTAAACCTTGACTCCATCAAAAACATCAAAAACTTGGGAATTTGAAAAATAAAACCCCTTATTTCAATAACTTCATCACTAGAATTGAACCTAAATATAATCCAATTTATTATTTACCTAATGCACCATACCATTTCTAAGATGGAAATCATATGATTATCAAATAAATCACCTGCATTAAATATGGTACTCCATCATGCCATTGACCAATTATAGTTTCTCACAAACTTTCACATACTAAACATGATAATTTTATTTTATTATTTGACAAATATCATGAAATATTCACTTGTTCTTATGAGGACATGCCTGTTTTTAACCCTAGCATTATGGTACTCAACATCATCACTTATCCTGATGCCAAACCTATGTGTCAAAAGTAACAAAAATTTCCACTTGAGGTTTCCACTTTATGTCACAAAGAAATTATCAAGCTTCTCAATGCTAAGTTTATCAAACTAGTGGATTATTTTGAATGGGTTTATAACATAGTCCCTATTAAAAAAAAAGGCCACCATGGTCATTTGCATCTATATTGATTTATGTAATATTAATCTTTCTTTTCATAAGGAAAATTTACCTTTACCTTCTATATATTGCATTATCGATTCCATAACTGGTTATAAAATGTTATCTCGTATGGATGGTTTCTTAGACTACAATCAAATTTACATTTCTCCTAAAGACCTATATAATACCAATTTCACCATAAAATGCCCTTTGATGTCAAAAGTTCCAAAGCCACTTATCAATGAGCAATGACTCATATGTTTCATGATCTTATCCACAAAATTATAGAAACCTATGTGGATGACCTCATTACTAAATATAAAAATCATAAGACTCGTCTTTCTAATCTTTCCATCATCTTTAAACATCTCTTTAAATATTGAGTTAGACTAAATCCTTACAAATATGTCTTTGGTGTCACATCTAAAAAATTATTAAGATTTTTAGTCTCTCTTCATGATATCAACATTTAACCTTATAAGATTAGTGATATCATCAACATGCCCTATTCCTCATTACATTATGTATATTTTCACTTATCTTGATAAACTTGGGGTAATTAGATGATTCATCCCCAAAATGGCTTACTTTATCCATTATATCAATTCTCTTATTAAAAAAGGTAATAATTTAGAATGGACTAATCCTTGTCAAAATTCATTAGATAACATGAAAGAATCATTACTTCACCCACCTACTCTTCATCCTCCTTCAAATGGTTGACCTCTCATCTGATATACTTCTTCCACAACCATATCAATTGGGGTAATACTTTCCCACCAAGATGATACCAAAATAGAGTATGCCACATACTACATTAGCTAAGGCATAATTGATTATGAGAAATGTTATACATAATTCAAACATAATAGCCTCACCATCTATTTTATAACTAAAAATCTTCAACATTACATGCTTTATTAGACCACTTATGTCATCATTTATTCTTATCCCATTCATCACTTCTTCTCCAAAGACTTTATTCTTAGAGATATAATTGGTAAGTGGATGGTTCTTCTCATGAAATTTTATCTTCAAATTTCTACTCAAAAAGATATCAAAGGACAAATTATATCTAATCAACTTGCCACCACTCTTATGCCTGTTACCAACCATCTTTAGGATAGTCTTCTTGATGACAACATTCTTTATATTAAAGGTCTCAACCAAGAAATTTATCTTAAATATTACTCCATATCTTCACTATTGATCTTAAGGAAAGTAATCTTGATGAATCTTCTATCATCCCTTATACTTCTAAACCAAAAGTAGTCATTGAATAACTACCTAAAGTTAATGTCAAATTATGTAAAGATACTTGGAACCTTCACTTAGATGGTGTTAAATTCCTTCAAGGAGCTCAAGAAGGTTGTATTATTATAAGTCCTCTTTGAAAAATCACTCATTTATCTTTTTTTCTTAACATTTGATGTCACTAAAAATATGTCATAGTATAAATCTCTAATCCTAAGTATGTGAGCTGTTCTTGATCTAGATATCCAATACTTGCATGCCTTAAGTTATTCCCAACTCTTTTTCCACCAAGTAAATGGTTATTACCAATGAAAAAGGGAGAACCTAATTTATTATCATCAAATTGAAACCACTCTCACCAAATATTTGATCTCTTTCACCATCAAACCTATCCCTCAAGATCAAAATTCCATTGCTAATTCCCTTGCTTCTTTATCATCTCTTTTTCATCTAGACCAATTTTTCATTGATCCCACCTTTCTAATTCAAATAATAAAATATCTATTTTATATTAAAACACATGATTCACTTATCTACCACATTAAATTTTTCACCATTTGACAAAGCCCATCATATAAAGACATCATTCAATTTTTGAAACATAAAACTTATCCTCCCAACCTAGATTATCATGAAAAGACCCACATTTGTAAACAAGATTTTAAGTATGTGTTTCTATATAACATACTTTATTATCATAATATTCAAGGCACCTTGATCCATTATGTTCTAAAATATGAGGTCCCTCATATTATTAAACAAACACATGGGGGCATTTATGGTGGCCATTGTAGTAACATGCTACATCTCGTAAATGCTTCTAATACTTTTATCCTATTCTTGAAAAGGATGGCATAATTTTTAAAAAAAAGTTTACTCCTTACCATATTCATGCCGATCAAATTCATTAACCTCTATCTGAGATTAAAATTTTCAAATCTCCTTAGACATTCTCTAAGTGGGGATTAGATCTCATAGGAAAACTACCTTGATCTCAAGATGTGCATGTCTTGATAATCACTGCCATAGAATACTTCACTAAGTGGGTTGAGGATATTACCCTTGTTAATTTCACCATTAATACCATCTCCAAATTCACTCTTAATTAAGTCATTTTCTATTTTGATGTCCCTCATACCATAATTTTTGACAATGGTGGTAATTTAAAAAATAAATATGTCAAACAACTCTGTGCTAGATTTAAAATCAATCACTAATTTTCCACACCTTATCATCCACAATGTATTGGCCAAGCTGAGTCCACCAAAAACATTATTAATAGAATTATCAAAAATATAATTCATGAAACCTGCATAGATTTTCATTTTCATCTCTATCCTACTCTATAGGCCTATCACACTAGCATACATATTACCACTAGGGCAACACCATTCTCTTTTATTTATGGTTTTGAGTTAGTCCTTACATTAGAAATCAATATTCCCTCTTTCTATATATCTCTTCATTGAATTATCCTTGATGATGAATTACATGAAGCTCACCTTCATACTCTTGATCTCCTTGATGAAAATCATATTTCTGCTTTGCAACATAATTGCCATTATAAAGCTTGTATTGTCAAACAACATAACAAACATGTTAAAGTTTTCCTGTTTAATGTTGGTGATTTTTTTCTTAAATTAGACTACACTCATGAAAAAAAGGTAAATATGACCAAAAATAGTGGGCCCCCTATTTTTTCAAATATATTCTTGGTCTAAGTACCTACCACCTTCAAACCAATGAAGGCCATGTTTTCAAAGAGCCCACCAATGCATAATTACTCAAGAAGCATTTTGCCTAATCTTTCCCTTATTTTCATGATTTTTATATATGTTATCTATATAACACTTTTTTCAAGTTACTTACATGTGTCTCACCCTCTACAACAATTTTCCCTTTTCATAAACCTTAGTCCTTCCTTTTGGTCTCTTGTTTTCCCTTTTTTTCTCATGAGCTATATTGTAAAACCATGGATAGGTCTCGGTAATACTCATGATTTACTATAATCCTATTTTTTTCCATACTTTTTACACATTTTTTGGTACCCCTTGGGTTTCTCCTTTGTGATTTCTAGTGTAAGACCATGGATAAGACCTAACCTTCCTCACAAATACCATCCTTTTCTTATCTATTTTACTATTCCAATACTTTGTGGTACCATAATGGTTTTTAATTTTATGAGTTATAGTGTATGACCATGGATAAGACCTGGAATTCCTCATAAAATCACCATCTTGTCGGTGCTTTTCTATAATGTGTTTTTTAATGGTTACAAGTTCTTGATCTTTGTTCTTAGCTTTAGCTTTAGCTTCTTTTGATAGATGAAATTTTCATATATTTTTTTGTTTTCATGTTTTCATCCATTTCCCTCATCCCTATGATAAAGAATCACACTTTATTATCATTTAATCCATTTTTCACTCTTTGTCACTTTTTTTCGGTGATTTGAAGTAATTCAATTTATTTCATGTTTCATTCCTCTTGATTTCCTTTTCTATCACTTCACATTGGATAAAACAAAGTCAAAGTCAAGATACCACTTTTATTTCACCTAAATTTGTGAGACTCTTAGACATCATGCTCTCAAATTTCTCTCTCTTAGTAACCAAGTCCTAAGTATTTAAATGAAAGTCATCTTTAGTGCTCATGTTTGGTTTTACAAATCCATATAGAGGAGGAATAAAAAAATCCATCAAGAAAGTTAAAATCCAATTCATTTGAAATAAAAGGAAACAATATATAAAAGGAAAAATAATTTTTTTAAAATACAATATCACATCAATAGACATTATTATAAGTACATCTCCTAGCTCTAATTAAAGCTCAAATTCCAAATTTGGCCTCAAAATAGAGCCGAGGTCTATTGGGGTGTGGTAGGCTAGTATATTGGAATAGGAGAATTCAACAAACTTTATTTTGCTACCTAATTTCCAATCCAAGTATGTAATCTTCATAGTAGACTAATGAATCTGTAATGGATCCTAAAGAATGAGGAACACATTATGGGAAGGTAGGTCCATTTTTATTTCCATGCATATAACCTTCATGGGATTATTTACATACTTCATTTGTTAACCTAGGACTTGTGTGGCTAAGAGAAGTTCTTTAGAGTCCTTAAGGTTTTAAGTCCTCTTATTTTAACAAACCTAATTTGAGTGTATTGACTTTGGCAAAGAGTTCTCTCTACCTTTGTCTTTCCTTAATTGTCCCATTCACCAATTTAATATACCCCTTTGACAGGCAAATTGTGATTCTAAATTTGTTTTCCCTCTTCTATACTTCCTTCTTCTTCACATATTAAAAACATGCTAACACTACTTTTTTTCAATTTTATCTACCCTTAGAAAAAAATATGTTTGAGAAACTATGGATTAAGTTATTTACACTTTGTCTCTACATTTATAGATGTGTATTGATCTCTTTTTACCATTTATAATTGTTGTACTACCCTTTTTATGGACACCTAAGTTTGTTTCTACTTTTGTGCATATTTTTCCATTATTGAGTGAGTTTGGATTATTACTTCTCACTCAAAAAATTTATTTTCCCTTTTATGCCCCTTTTTCCATTGATGATTGAGTAAGGATTGTTAATTCTCACTAATCAATGTTGTTTTACCATTTTTTCTTATCCATCTTTGTGAAAGTAAGGATTGTTACTGATTTTACATTAATTTTTTATTACCATCATTTTTTGACATGTATCCTTAGTTGGATTTAGTGAGTTTGCCTTTCTTACTTAAGGTTTACTTGTTTGAATTTTTTGGTCTTTAGTAATCTTGGATTTTTGGTCACCCAACTTTCTCTAAAATTTGACCTTGTAATTTGGTCTAACTTACCAATTCTCACCCCAACTTACCAAATTTCCATGTACATCCCATCCACATAACACTAGTTATCTTGGCTTTCCTACATTTGTTTATTTTTGTTTTTTAGTTTTTTTATTCTTGGATTTGTTGAAATCAATCTTTGTACCCTCCACAATCAAAACGAAAAACATAACATACAACCATCCAATGATAAAGGTAAGTCAAGGTACACATCACATTTAATTTTCAATTATTTCCATTTCCGTCATTTGATTTCAATTATTTTTAATTTAAAAGATTGGATCTTTGTTTTAGCCTAAACATTGTGTTTTACAATGTCCTTTATTGAAGCATCATCCCTTGTTGCACCTGAGTGACACATGATGAGATTCTAGTGGGGAATATGTATATATTAATATTTTCAACTTCTATCAAATATTGATGGTTTATATCTTGTAAGAACCTATAAAATCTCAGTCTCTCTTAGTGCATACCTTAAGGTGTGTAGTATGAAAGGGGTTGCCAATCCATTAGTGCTTCAAAGGATTGTTGTCCCTTATTTCCACTAATTACCAATCCAACCATCTCTTAAAAACATTACCATAAGTTATTAATCCTCTTTTACACACTCCTCCAATATTTTACCACCGTCCATACCTCATTTCCTAACCTAAAACCCTTTTATATAGTTTATAGTACTAGTTTGACTATGTCGACCTTTTACTCTTATTGGTGAAATTAATTTAGGGTCTAGGTTAGCTTTTGGCTAACCTAACTTGTGGCCTAGTGAATTTTTATGAATAATAGTACTAGTTTGATTGGGTTAACCCTATCAGTCAAAACTTTTAGAAGGGTTTAGGGTTAGATATACCTATATATACAAGGTTATTTTGTAATTTTAAAGATACATCAAGAGTTATTATTCATTTATTTTTATTTACAATATTCTCTTCCACCATTCTACTTAAGGATTATTAGCTTATGGTTTATACTTATATAATCTTGTCTTATGGAGAAGTCTTGGATACTTTGGCCTTTCTTAATGATCCTAACAAACCACAACAATATCTTGTAAAGCCCCTTTGGCCAAGGTAAATATTGAGTATCAATGGGTTAGTATTTTAGTTAAGTATTCTCTAAATTTACTCCTCTCTTTAGTATATAGAATTAACATAAGTATTGGATTTTAAATAATATTACTCTTCTTCTCCATGCATTAGGGTCTTACTCATACATATATTAATTGAGATTTTCTTATGCATGTTTAATTTAATTTTTTTACTAACTCCCATATTGTACCACAAGCTTTGGTGAGTATAAGATTAGATTTATTTTCTTTACTTTTATTAGTATAGTGACTGTGAAAACACAGGGATTAGTTAAGGTTATTGCATGATTGTGTTTGACTAAAGGCTAAAACACTCCCTAATATTATTATTATGATAAGATATGCCCTAATTGGGTCTAGAAAATCCACATATTGGTCATGTTCCTAATTATATAATGTATCCCCAGTTATAAGTGTAATTAGGATCTATCTTCTCTGAGTTAGGATTGATTTATAGATGCGGTGAATTTCTGATTCCATATAGGTTCCATGTGGTAGATTCTCATTTTTCATTCTCTTATAATATTTATGAAAAGTGATAGTTAAAAAAATGTCACATAATAAAATTAAAGCTTACCTATCTACTAAAAATATCCATGAAATTCTACATATGACTCTAAAGTGATGTTATCCCCAAAAAACCTAGTAATTTTAACTCTGTAAAACAACACAATTAATAAAAAATATTCTATTTATGAGTGAACCTTCATATCAAAGCACATAATTGATAAAATATTGTAGACATAAGTGACTATAGTTATTTCCATGATTGAACATTCACTCACTATGAATGTTTTAAAATAATCAGTTGATCAAGGTGAAATAGGTGTTCTATGTTTTACATAACTTAAGATAAATTTCAAAAAGATTTGAAATCCAAGAAACATTTTAGTTGAGATTTTTATAAGGGGTCCTATTTTATTATATGAAAATGGGGTTGTATTAGCCATAAAAATGGTGAATTTATGGAGAAACATTTCCCAACTATTTATAATCTACTTTGCATGCCTCCATTATCAAAAATAAAGATAACAAGTAGAATTCTTTCTTATGAACTATAGGAAATTAGAAGCATGCAAGTCTACTTCAGAAAGAGACATACTAGGCTTAGCTTAATTTAAAGGGATACTTTGTGGATAGTGTTATATTATTTTCATTTATTTATGAATTGGTTGAGTAGGCTTAGATACATCAATGATATTTTTAGTATTTGGAAAAATCAAGCATTTTTTAGATTTTTGGCTAAACAGTGATGACTCAGGCATTACTCTATTATTATTTAGGAATACATATCCCTAAGAGAGATAATTTTGGTCCCACTTTAGTCCTTACTCCATTTACATTCAAGCTAGAAATAATATTGTGGAGGTTGCCTAAATCAACCTTTCTAAGGATATAGCTTAGCATTTTACATGAAATTCAGACTTCTTTTGTTATGATACTCTCATGTTTGATCTATGAGGGTTGGAGAATAATGTATCTAAGTTGATGTACTATTTCACTAAGAATTCAACATCCAAATGATCCTCGATTGATTAGTGGTTCATAAATTTCTTATGTTCTTTAATTAGAGTGTTGTGAAAACCTTTATTAGAGTAGAGCTTTTCTTAATTCTCTCACTCAGTTTTGAATCAGTGGCTCTTCATTCCGTTAGTACCTCAAAACAAGTGACCTTACTTATAAACATGTTTGATATTGGGTGTTCACCTTCTATTTTATAGTTTTGAGAGTGGAATTTCACTGGATTATCATCCTTTAAGGTAATCAAGACTTGGTGATATAAAGAACCATACTCTATTCCTTTTGGCTCATTATCTTGACTTTGAATTTTGAAAATGGGGTAGCCTTCTTGTGAGGGGATAACTAGGATAAAATGATCTATAAATATAGGATTGGAAACATGGAACATGAATGAATAATCCAAAACAATAGGAAATAAAAGTAACTAAATAAAAAGAATCAACAAATGTAAACACACAACATAAGCAATCTAACTACAATATAATATAATATATAAATTACTAGTCACTTGCATAGAAGGATACTCTAAGATTTAATCAAAAGGGATGATCAATAATTAATGTTTCAAGAACTATCCATTTATAGGGAACAAGAGATCATTTCCTTCTAAGTCCTTGAAGTGAAATTCATTTTTCCCTAATAATATATGGATCTAGTATGGGCTAACCCAAAATGGATCAAACTTATAATGTTTTCCCTTATTCTCAAGTCCTTTGTCCCATAACATGACCAAGTCAGATATCATATTGGATTTTACCTTAAATCTTTTTTCAAACCATCATTTAATAATATCATGGTGCTTACTAATGTTTTTTAGGTCCTCCTACACATATTCTACTTGGATGATATATAATAACCTCTAGTCCACCTTTTCATTATTCTACATGTATTTTTTCATAAAACTATAAGTAGAAAATTTGAGGGTAATTAGGAAGATATGATCTAGTCCATACATCAATAGGAATGGTGATATTTTGAGAGTTTGTACTGGCTAAGATTAGCCATGAGGGCATATTTAAGTATTAAATGCCACTCTTAAGGTCTATTTTATCCAAAGTTATTGATTGCATAAACAAAGTTTTTATTTTTTGAATAAAAAAATCCATTCCCTTATGGGTAGTAGTTGGAGGATAATATCAAAGTGATCATGTACTCATAATCCTACTCAATAATCTTTAAAAATTAAAACACGGGGCCATTGTCATAGAATAGGTAGACTAGTGTGTTAGACCAAGTGGTTATACTCTCTTATAAAATCTTGATCTCCTCCTTGGCCATGATATCATTTGTTTTCACTACCTAGGTCCACCTAATGCAATAATAAATGGATATGAGTATGAACTTGTGGCTTTCTGAGGAGTTTTTATTGGTAAGTCATATGAAATAAAATGGTTTTCCTTTAATAATAAGCTATAAAGGCATTGTAACATGAACCTCTCATTTATAAAATATTTGGCATTGGTGACATAAGAGAACATGGGTATGGACATACTTTAATATAATTAGAAAATAATAGCCCATATTTAAGATTTTGTGTAATTAAAATCTTGGAAGGATGCTTGCTCACATGTTTTCATTAAAACTAGTCATGACTTACTTGGACTCTCATTCTAATAGAAAACTAAGGTAGACGACCTCATAGTTATTCATACAGATAAACACTTTATTGAGAATGTAATGGTATGATTTTATCTTAATCATACTTTTATCCATTTGGGTCTACCCAAGAGGTGGAATCTCATAGAGAAGTTAATGGATGACTGAAGTGTACCAGTCTCAGTAAAGTATTTTTGATTATTTCACTTGGTGTACATTAATTCCAAGGTATATATAAATGATTAACTAAGTGGTAACCTAGACCTAGACTATGTTAAAATGTTTTATCTCAATATCATATTATTTTAACTTGACCATCCACCTACCCTTGTGTTTTCCCAAATAATTTAGCTCTAGTGTGAGCTTTGCAGTTGGGTTTGGGACAATGGATTACACTTTATTTGTAAGGATGTAATGCCTAATTTTTTTAACTAAATTGACCAAGGTGTAGGCATGTTTATGTAAAGTGGAGTATTTGAGATTGACATCTTTTAGGTTTGCACTCATAAAATTAATTGTGTGTTATTCTCTATATAGCTTTTGGATTAGCACCACAACTATGTTATGCTTGACAGAAAAAGAGTAGAGTTAGAAGTATTTGGTGTAGTTTGTGTTTATTATCATAGGTTATTACATGATGGAATATTTTATTCCCTAAAATTATTATATTTGATTTAGGATTCCATTATACTTTCACATTATTGATAGTTTTAACAATTTTATAAAAATAGAAATAAACTTGTGTACAAAGTTAATTTTTCTAAATAAATATTTTAGTTCCTTTTTGATATTAGGGAGAAGTAACCTAGAGATAACATCAACATGTTCAAGTTTAATAATTTCTAGATATATTCCTTTATGATGATGTGTCCAAAAATCTTACCTTAAATAAAATTTAATACATTCTTGTTTGAATTGAGGGAGATACCATACCTTTTACATCTTTCAAATATCCTCTACAGGTGGTGAATGTGATCATACTTATGTTTGAAAAAAACAATTAAGTCATCCAAGTAAATAATAATGAATTTTCCTATCAGACATTAGAAATAAAAGTACATGGCCCTAAAAAGGGTGGTTCCCACATTGATGAGGCCAAATAGAATTGATTTATAATGAAATCTACCCAACTTGGTTATGAACATAGTTTTATCTTGATATTTTGAGTTGTATAGAACTTGATAGTATCTTAAGAATCTATCCATGAAGGACATCATCTAAGTTTCACTTACCATAATGATTACTTCATTAAGGGAGGGAAAAGGGTGGTCATTTTAGTAAAAATATTAGTCTAGATTTAAAAAATCCACATACTCTAATATCCTCACTCTTCTTTTGAATAAGCACTATGTTAGATACCCAAGTGCAGTGAGGGATTAGGAAGATGATTTAGACTAAAATGAGATTGTAAACTTCCTTGTGACTAGGTGGATCTAGGATTGGCTTCATAGGATGGTGCCTTTATCTAAAAGGTTTATGCTTTTGCTTGAGTAGGATAGTGTGTGTAATTACATTCATGTAAAAGACCTTAAGGTATCTATAGGAATATGAAATGACATATCAATATTGTATCAATAATTTTATAAATTGTTCTATCTTAATAGGGGTGAAAATTGGGCCAATATGAATATCTTGGTGTTGGTATGATGATCCCAGATTGATAATTTTGGACCTCTATTCTAGGTTTATTAGTCTATATGATTTGTGTGAATACCCTTCAAGGTTAAATATCATTTCAAGGGAGATAGTTCCCCTTGTACCTCAATTTAATTATAGGTTTATAATACCATCTAGATCAAAATCCCCATCTCCTAAATAATATCTTTTAGCCTCATCTATGACTTGGGGTTCAAATATTCTAGTATTATTGAGGAATTCCAAAATATTCTGGTCATTATCAAACTCTTGGATGTTTCTAACATTGTATAAGATATAGGGACACATGATCAGCTTAATAAAAAATTCATATAATCTTATGTCATCTAGGGGTGTTAGGTTTGTAATAGGAGTTGGTAATGAATAAACCATCTAGTTTTCTTCTCTAGGAATGGGGATGATATTAAAATAATTAAAAATTTGTAATATATCCAATGAATCATGTTTATACTTACTCAAATAGGATACCTTGCATTGGAATTTTCTCCTGACTTAGTTCACTATTAGTTCAAAATCCCTAATACTAAAATTTGACCCTATGTTTGAACACAAATTATAGTCCTAAGATCAAGGCTTCATATTTTTATAGGTTTTTGGTGCAAGGTAAATACACCCTATAATAAATATAATGTCATTTCCTTTATGGGTCAATCAAAAGAATTTATGCCCCAGAACCTTACTTCCAATGGACCCCATTGAAGTACTAGTAACATAGACCTAGAAATTCATGGTCTTCATCATTTTGGGTTTAAACATATTTTATGGACAAAGTGTAATCACCTATGTCATAGGATACTAGCTTTACTTTTTCATTGACTAAATAATATTATGTGATCATATGTTTCATCTTAGGATCTCTATCAACATGGATTTGATTGGCTACACTTATCCAAGGCAACCACATATGTGAAAAATTAGTATCCATGTACCCATTCAAGGTATTAGATGAGTCTCTACTAAGTAACATCCTATAGGCTTTCCATATGTCCGCTACTTATATGTGTATAAAATATTAGACCCTGGATTTATATTCCAATTGCATATGAACACTTAAGATCTCACATACCACCTTAACCTTGGACTTATCCAACACCAACACTATATTGTTTGAAATATTAGGTGTTAACCCAAATTTTTTGACAAATACTAGTAGGCATGACATTCATACAGGCTCCCAAGTTGACTAGATAATTAAGAAGCTTTTATACAAATAACCTAAAAGTAAGGAGGAAAGTTGGGACCTTAACCTTAGTCTTGTGTATCAGAACATTGGTGTGTGCAATCTTGACCTTTGGTTATGATAGTTTTCTTATGATGGACTTTAGGATGAGATATATTTGTTTAGTGATCTAGGAAAGCTCATACAAAGAGATGTTTGATTTTATTTTCTTCATGTCATCTATTAGGTTATACCTAGTCTTGCTAGTGTTAGGATGGATCTCTTCAGGTGGAATAGGATTATTAGCCTTTGGAAGTGGAGGATAATTTAAATCTTTTGGATTTAGTGTTGTAACACAATTGTTATGAAGAGTGAACATGATAAGGGGATGCTACTACATTAAATTCCTAAGAGAATAGCTACTCCATTATAAATTATGGAAAGCATGTACCTCATTGTTGGCCTTTTATGGCTCTTTATCCTCTTAGATAGGGAACTCAAAGGTCTCTAATACCATGATAGTGATATGGGACCTTGAGGAGCTTGGATAATTATCTTGATTAGTTGTATTGAAATGGTTTGTGATTACCTCATACTCTTCCATTTATATCTAGAAGATGCTTAATGCACTATAGAAATAAATTTAATCTAACTCACTATGTGGGGCATATTATTAACATGAAACTAATTTAGAAATGTCAACTCACAAATGTTTATCTTGATAAGTTTATTAGGTGAGGGATATAGTTGGTTGTTAGAGTTGTGTGGATGATTGTATCTTTGATTGGTAAAATTCATGGATTAACTATCACCACCATTATTTTAAACTTATATTTGGAGGCCCATGAATTTATTGATAAACTTATATACCATGCACTATATAGAATATAACTAAATCTTAGTAGATCCCTAGGGCATACTTTGGACATTATTCATAGTGAGCATCGATGCTTGATTATGATATTGAGGTACCACATCATTATTAACTAGGATAAAGAATCCCAAGTGTTGGTTATGAGTAGTATGCCTCAAAGGAAGTTAGTTGGTCATTGGAATAGGATATGGCATGGGTAAATTATAACTCATGTCAAAGAGGGGATTTAAAGGAGGTAGGTTTGACAACACATTTGGGATGGCTAGTGCCAATAGACATTGAATATTAATCTCCCTATCTACTTCAATGGCCTTATCATAAGTTAGGGTAAAATCTACCAATAAATGGTCTTTAAAAAATAACATAATAGTCCAAGGGTTTAGTGTATTTAATTATATTTCAAAGGATAATTAGGAATTTGGTCTATATAAAATGATGATTTTAATATACATGTTTTGAAACCTAGAGTTGAAATTACCTATGGTTTTGTTTGACTCTCTCTTGAACTAGGCAAATAGTTGGTACAACACACTTGGGTCAATGACGTGATTGAACTAGGTAAGGAATGTATTGTTGAACTAGTCCCAACTCATAATGTAAATTTTAGGTAGGTTTAAGAACCAATCATAAGATTCATCCATTAAGCTAAATTGGAATAGTCTACAAGAAACATCCTCATGTTATACATTCAGTAGTCTAAGAGAAATTTTGTACAATGTCACATGCTCTTCTATGGTAAAATCCACACCCATTATGAATCATGTGAGGTACCTTTCTAGGTTCTTAGGTAATTCATAGACATCTCCAAGAATATCAATGGTAGACTTCACTAACCACATCATAGGTGTAGCCATAGGTGGAGGTCAGCTAGGGGAAGGATGAACTAGTTGGTGTAACCAAAGGTTTCAAACTTATTATAGTAGTTTTAGTTCTCCTATGGAATTAAAAAGGGGATATTATTAGTCACCCAATACTAGCTCAAGATCTAGTTATCTACATAGTAGGTTGTAGGTTACTCTTAAGTAGGCTAGTAACTTAAATCTTTATTAGTAAGTGATAAAGGGTTATATTATTCTAGTGTTAGTTGTTTAGTACAAGATCTCATTATATCAGGTCCATATATTAGATTAGATGTATTAAGTGAGATCATTAACAATTGATATTTTTCATCCTCTTGTTTTAGGATTTATGCCAAGACAATCTAGGGAATAAGTTATAGGTATTAGGATCCATTAAATATCTTGATAGGAATAAATATCTAAGGGATAAAACACTACCACCAGATGCTCAAAACTAGTTTTCTCATTGACACATAACTTATATATTTTAAATAAAGTGATTTTAATAGATTAATACCTTGATCCCTTTTTGATTCACTTTACAGATCTTATAATACAAGTTAATTGACTATTTTCATGGGTTTTAGGCATGCATTAGGTTGGGAAAGTGTAAATGATGGGTAAAAAGTTTAAATTTGGAGACAAGTCTAAAATTTTCCCATTAGCCATCTTTCACTTCATAATTTATAAAAATTGGGAGGAGAAAGATCACTTGATGGAAAATAAACATAAAAATGGAGAGAGGGGGAGGTAGAAAAAAAAACTCTCTAAACAAATGGAAATGCAACTACTTCATATATCAAGAACATGTTTAACTACAATTGTACCATTATATGATAAGTTTCACCATGGATCAAGATCTAGTCATACATTAAAAGAGTCTAAGGAAAAAGGGTGAATGCTTAATTCAATGGTACCTTTTAGGAGTAACTATGAACATGACTATAGTTAATCATGCATAGATCTTAACAAATTTAAAACAAAGAAAAGAAAATCTAAGAAATCAACTAGAATAGAAAAATATCATCCTAATTAACACATAAACCTCATATTAAATAAAAATAATAGTCCTATGATTTAGTATTAATTGATGTAGACACTATTTATAAATTATATATCACCTCAGCCTTGTACACTTGGAAACTACATATCATGGATGTACTTTAAACTTATAGACCTTTTACACTACCAAAAGGCTCAAATAAAATATTTATCTATGCCTAACTTCTTACCTCTTAGTCTAACCAATGTTATTCTAATGAATCCAACATTATATATTTCCTAAAATGTTATAAGCATGTTTATGTGCCTTCTCTACAAGTATTGGCTAAGCACCTATTTTCTAACTACCTACACACTTATGTCCTAGTAAGATACATACATTGACACAAGTGTCCTACCCTAACACAAGTTTATAGTGGCATAAAGTCATCCAATTTTCAAATTAAAAATATTCTTCTAGTCTACCTAAGTACCTAATGTGATAAATTAGCCAAAAGGATTGGTATAAATGTAATATTAACCCTCATTATTTATTAATCTAGCATAACCCAAAAATTAATCACTTAAGGATTCAAATGAGTAAAACTTCCCTTTTTTTTCTATTTCAATATTAGTCATTGGGAAAACATATCTATAGGTCTAAAGTAATAAATGAGTATCCCAAGATATATATTTTCCAAGTTACAAACTAGGTCACTATTGTAATTTCTAATCACACATTGCATGATCCACATAGAAGACAACATGTAAGTTTCAACTACATAAATATGGGACCCTCTCATGAGTATTGGATAAATAAGAAACACTCACTTATAGATGTGTCTTTGTGGTATAATTAAACCTTGTGCCCACTAACCCATTTATACCTTCAACTAATATAAATATGAAGAACTAGGGTTTTTCTATTTGAAAAGGAATGAAAATCCATGACCCATATTTGGATTCATTAGAGTGAAGGTGATGAATAATCTAGAAGAATCCAGGTCATCACATATATTTTTAATAGGAATTTCATAGTGGACACTTGTGTATATCTTAGATAGTAGTGTAATAACCTCAAAGCGGTATTTGAGTGCTAAGATGATACTTGAAACTATTTATTCCTAGATTAGCCCTAGACCCATCCTAGAGTCTATTATCACATTTTTATATCCTTCATGTGGGCCATAGGCATACCTAGTCATCTCAAACAAAATCTTAAACCCTCATTTACTAATCATGTAGCTTCATTCATAGTATTCTACCAATCAAAAATTAACACCACATTAAGGACACTAGAGCTATGTGGTGCTAGTGTCCCAAGAATGGTGCTAATGTCCTTTACCCTATATTTCTTGAAAAAATATATTTTCAAAGGTAAAACCCTCCTAATGTTAGACTAAACATTATTATTATCCACATGATTAAAAAAACACTATAAATTCTTGAAATTTATCCCTCTATCTACTAGATGGAAATTAGATGCAAAATACCTCTTCAAATATGAAACAAGTTGAGAAAATCAAGTTCATTATCCCTATTCTACCCTTCTTCTACATAGTACCATCCAAAACAATGCTAACTTCATATTTTATAGATTTTCAATCTCAAGCACACTCAAGGCACTCAATTCCAATATCATAATCACATTGCATGCACTTTCACCAACACTTATATTGGGAGAACTACATTAGGCTTGATCCTTGCTTAGAGTATTGGTGTGTAGGTAACTCTTTTCACAATGAGGTGTTGAATATATCTAGCCTATTATAATAATGAACACACTTTTTAGATGATACCCTAATTATAAGGAGGATTAGGGTGTTCATGAAAAATGAGTTATTACGAACACAATACAAAGTTCTAGACTTCAGCACATAGGAACAAACCGTATAAACCCAAACATAGGTGCACTCATAATTTTAGGATAGTCCTCCATAGAGGACATTAGTGCCAATATCAAGACACTAGAGGCACATGTTGCCTCTATCCAAATGTGGTAATACTATACAAGAGGGGTTATGATATAAAGATCCAGTTGAAAACACTTAGACGTACTTCTATCTCAATTTATAACATTCAGATCATCTGTAATAGGTGTTTTATAGGTAAGTCTTTATTTACACATATTTATTACTATTTTGAGAAAGTCAAAGCCAATCAAATCTGTAACAAATCAACCATTATTTTATGTATTTTATTTCTCTAATTTAGAATAATCAGCTCTTTAATCCAACATACGATTTATGTAATACAAAACTTAAAAGGTTTTAAACATATGGTGATAATGACTTACTTTGAACATTGCTTAAACATTAACCCTATATTTTCTTAGTGTTTGTATCCTACTTTTGTCTATGCTCAGATTTTAGTTCTAAAATTTTATATTTATTTAAATATTTATTATTTTAAAACTTTCTTAGATTAAAATTATTTAAAGGTTCAAAACATATAATAAATTGTTTTCCTACTTCTCGAACCATAATGGTAGAATTTAATAATTGATATGATGAGACCAATAAGAAATAATTGCAATATTTTTTTTCCAAATGTGTAGATATACAAGATGACCTCATCAATATTATCTAGAAAGAATTATAAAAAATAAATAATGGTCAATATTCAACTCCCCAAACTAATAACATTGTTATATTTATAGTGGGGCCAACTCAGCTAACACAACTTACAATTATAATTCAAAAAAATTTAGTGACAACTACACCTCTTGTGGCTAGTTCCTCCACCCAAGATGTACAATCCCTTATGCACTACATTCATAATTTATAAGCTAAGGTGGTACATCTTGAGAAAAGAATCACTAGGCC
>JARHVA010005322.1:645000-655000 GCA_037957365.1 Torreya grandis
TCCTAATTGAGTTCTTGAGCCACCACATAAGAGGGTCTGAACATACCATTAGTCTAATCTAAGATATTCTTAGGTCATGATCCACCAAGTAGGGGTGGGTAATGATGGATTCAAAACCATATTGAGTTCTTGAGCCACCCACATATGAGGATTGAGAAAGATATCAAGTTAGTCCAAGATATTCAATGATTGATTCTATATACGAGCAAACACACAAGTTGTCACCAGGTTTATGTATTGGTTTGCATACCCAATGAAGTGTATTTGTTCATTTCCTCTCTTCTATCTATTTACTCAATTTTACTTAGTTATTGCTTTAATCAACATAGTATTTTTATATTTATATCTATTAAGTAATGAATAATTTATGCACATTTAATTTTTAGTTAATGCATTGGATCATGCTTCACATACGTAGTCCTAGATTCAATAATCAGACTTAGCTTCATGGGATTCACTTCTTAGTTAAGTCTAGGTACACTTTTTTTCCCTTTATACTAGTCAATTCACTTTGTTGCATTTCTAACATAAAAGGGGGGGGAAGTAATCAACTAAACATGGTATTTGAGTTTGTAAGAAAAAATTGAGAGTACCTATTCCTATCTTATCCCTAAGCCCATCTTAGATCCTATTATCACACTTTTCTATCCTTCATGTAGGGCACATACATCCTTAGTCAGCTCAAACATAGTCTTGGACCCTCATTTCCCAATCTTGGCCCTTTGTGCCTAGTGTTATTCTAGTTGAACATTATCCCCAGATTAAGGACACTAGAGCCACATGGTAATAGTGTCCCTAGAATGGTGCCTATGTCTTTTACCCTAGTTTTCCTGAAAAAATATATTTTTAAAGGTAAAACCCTCCTAAGGTTATCCTAAACATCTTTTATTATCCACACAAGTAATAAAACACTATAAATACATGAATTTTAACCCTCTATCCACTAGATGGAAATTAGATGCAAAATATCTACTCAAACATAAAACAAGTTGAGCAAAATCAAGGTAATTAATACTATTCTACCTTAATTTTGCATATTCCCATCTACAATAAAATAAACCTAGCCTCAAATTTTATAGATTTATAATCTCAAGCACACTCAAGGCAATCATGTCCATCATCATACTAGCATCAATTACACTTTCACTAGCACTTAGGTGGGGAGAACTACATCAAGCATGATCCATCCTTGGAGTATTGGTATTTAGGCAATTCTCTTCAACATGGGGTGTTGAGGATGTCTAACCTATCCTACTAATGAACTGAAGTTTTAGCTCATAATTTACTTATAACGAAGATTAGGGTTTTCATCACAAATAAATTATTATAAGCACAATACATATTTCTAGACTTTATGTGCACATGAACATACCCCAAAAATATAGACACAGGTACATTCATAAGTTTAGGACAATCCTACATAAAGGACATTAGCACCAATATCAGGACACTAGAGCCACATGGTACCTCTGTCCAAATGTGGTGCTACTATATAGAAGGGGTTATGATATAGGGATCTAGTTGATGACACTCAAACTTACTTCCATCTCAACTTTTATAACTTTGATCATCCATATCAGGTGTCTTATAGATAAGTCTTTATTTGTATATATTTATTACTATTTTTAGAAAGTTAAAACTAGTCAAATATATAACAAATTAGTGTTTATTTTATGTATATTATTTCCCTAATTTAGACTACTCATCCATTTAATCAAACATAATATTTACATAAGCTAAACCTTAAAAGGTTAAAATAAGTAGTGTCATTGTAACCATCTTAGGTTGACATAAATGTCTATGACTACAATGTATAATTTCCAAAAATGGGCGACTTTTATAGAATCTAGATCTAGTATACTTTCTAAATGTTCAATATCTATATTTATATTAAAATCAAAACTAGCTAAGTACCTTATTTTCATTTTTATTGAAATATTTAACATAGTTGTACTTTCTATCTTTAACATCTCAACATAACACATTTAGTATATGTTATATTTGAGTTTCCTAAATAATTGGAATAATTTAGAGATATTCTATCATCTTTTTGTTCTAGGTTGTATCTAGCCCCTTATCCCTAGATTCCCCATATCTAAATTTTAGGATTAAACATTTGGTGAACTTGAAATTTCATCCATAAAACCTTAGATATTGATCTTGGGTTTCATGATTTCTATTTTCTAATTTATGATTTCTAACTTAACAAGATTCTACAAGTTAAAAATCATTTTTGATTTCCTTTCAGTATAGATGCATGTGTATCTTATTTATGTTACAACTTATAACTTTAGTGATAGTTTACTATTTTACTATGTAAATTCAAAGTTTCATCCAAAGAAATAAGTATACCCATCGATATAATGAGATGAGTTTAAAGTAAAAATCACACTAATATCTATTCATAATTCATTTTGTAATACTATAGATCCAACATGTAGACACCAATGTGAATTATCTAAACATTTTGTTCCACCTAAATATTATTCATGTGACAATTACCATCTTACACCCAATATTTACCTAGGGATTATATTAGATTATGTGGTCCATGCTATCACCACTTGATAAGGTAAATGTTTTTAACCTAATATGCCATATGTTAATATATAATAGGTGGCCCTTAAGCCAAAGTTTGTGATCAAATCTAAAGGATATGACATTGTTGATGAATTAATAAACACACATGCTAAGTTTGTGATGAAATATAATGGATATATCTTTGAAATTCTAAGGCAATCTACTAGCTATAAATATAGCTTAATGAATAATTACATGATATGCTAATTTTGAGTGATATTGAGATAACTTACTTTGTAGATATCATGTAATATCTCAAAAACAATGCAAAACTAATCACCTTTGATCCAACATATTTTCCATCTAAATATTTTATCAATCAAGAGTTGCATTTCATCATACAAGTAACTATTTATAATAAGGTTATCAAAAGGTTGATTTTTAATAATGGATTTGGATTAAACATTTGTAGCACAAATTTCATAACCACCATGGGTATTAACACCAACCTTTCAAAAAATTTAGTGATACACATAAAGGGATTTTATAATTTACACAACCATCTAATTGGAAAAATAATTTTACATGCAAAATTGGGGCCAAAAAATGGTTCCAACCACCTTTAAGGTAATTTCTCAATCATTACATTATATTTTACATTTGGGTAGACCTCAGATACACATAATGGAAGGTGTCACATTTAATTTACATCAATGTGTAAAATTCATACATGATGGGACCCTATTGATAATTCTTATTGATGATGAGCCCTTCAAATTTTTTGAAATGATACATTCTGATATAGAGGGAATAATTATAATAGTACCACCTAAATAATTTATTCCTCTTGAGAATATCCAAAATTATGAAATGGGTGAGTTAATCATAATGTCTACATTATCTCCAAATATGGATAATAGACTAAAAAATAAAGTGCACATAGAGGCATCTCAAGAACAAAAACTAATACTAAAGGAACATATGATACAAAAATCACAAGTATATCAAATATTTGGGCTTCCTTTATTGGTCAAAATTAAGCAACAAGATGGCCATTTTCAGATTATTAGGATAGTTATGATGATTTAGCCCATGATATGACAAATGAGACATTGTAAAAGATAAAATTTTATGCACTTGAGCATCTTTATCATAACCTATTTGAACCTATAGGTCTTGGTATATATAATCAAAACTCACTTGTAGAGGATACACAACCAAACAAAGATAAGGGAAAATAAAAGGTGGTAGATAAACATGTAAACACTTATTCCATATACTCATCTTGGATTCACACATTAAATTAACCATAAAAGGGTTAAATTCAAATACATCATGTAAATAATGTGGATGTGTCTCATAAGACTCTTCAATAAAACATATAAATCACAAAAAATTAGGATACTATGGATACAATACTTTCTATGTTACTTAAAGATAGAATGATATATTTACCTTATAAACAACACAAATCGAGCAGTTGATCTATCCCTAAACAAGGGTTTCCATATTATAACTATCATCAGATAAATGGACATCATATAAGTCACTGTGAGAAATTACAAAACAAATTAAGAAATATAAGAATTAGGGTGATATATAAATTGTTAGTGACAAGAGAAAAAGATAAATTCATTCCAAATATTCACATGAAAACCATCCCACAAATAAAAAAAACTATGAAGATGTAATTATTTCTACTAATATTTATGGGGTTTATTGTTAGCATCTCAAGTTTGATAGGGATAATTAGAATACAATGTGTAACATTAAATTCCTTCAATAATTAGGACACAATACAACAAAATTAACATATTCTCCATTTATTCTAAAATTTCTTGGGTACATCAACCTACTAATAGCTTGTGGATAGTATGTGGTCCCATGATCATATGGATATTAGATTGAACCCACATTTACATTCAAATTTGGACAACATTAGTTCACTAATTGGAATTGAATAATGCACATTAAAAATATGTGTACCACCTTTGATGTTTGGGATAGGGATATTTGATTACATTATGGTGGATATGGCCACCCTTATCCACCGATGGATTATAGACTACCATTATATAGAAACATCATACAGGTGGCCATGAATCACTATAAATAAATAATTGAAAATGTCTCATGTGATCCTACACATTTTGATGATGAGGACTTCCTTGATTAGTCCTCTAAAGTATTCCAAAAATACCAAAAAAGTAAAGAAATTTAAAAATTCAAAAATATGTTTAAAATTTACATATCCTATTAGTTCCTTGGCGTACATGTTATTGGTTCCATGTTGGTATATGGCATATTAATATCTTTTTATATACACACATTTCACACATATTTTGAGTGTGATAAATTCATACATTTATACATCATCTATGAACTTTTGGATGTTTGGATTTCACTTTAATCATGTCACTAGCACGTTGGGGCCATCCATCTCTATGATCATGATACATCTAGGTTATATCATTCTATGGTCACTTTACATTATCATTTTTGAGATTATATATGTACTTACACACACCTTTATCCATTATTATATTTTTTTTTAGTGTACTTGATATGATTTATACTTAAAAAAACATTCTAACACATATATCCATGGGCTAATGTGATATGTTTATATTGATTGTTTATGATTTCATTTGTGTAATTATTTGAGTGTCTTGCCTTGATATTATATTAAATTTTTGATAATTTTAATATGTTCCATTGTTTATGGCCCTTGTGCCTTTATTTTCCTTTATGGCATTCAAATATGTTATTTCTTATTTTATGTTGACATTTGAATATGTCATTTCTTACTTTATGGACATTTGACTATGTCACACCCCTTCGATTATGTGGCATTCAAACATGCCTCTTATTTTCACTCTCCTTGGACCATTGTGTTTTTATTTAAGTTTTTATAGATCTTGTGTGTGCATTTTATTGATTTTTGATCTTGTACTATTATTATCTAAATTTTGTCATGATTTACATCATGCATCTTATGGCTTAGTGTGATCACATTATTCATGATTCAATGAAATATCTAGCTAGACATATTCCTTATATATGATAAATAATACATTCATAGTTTTAATAGTTATATTATCATTTTGAGGTAAGTTAACTACTAGTTTCTACTTTATCTCACCTCAAAATGGGGGAATATCAATGGGGGCATGCCATAGAGGCATGACCTACACATGGTTTCACAGATTTAGATTATAGTGGGGGAATGTTTTAGAAACATGCTATCCACATTTTCATTGTTTCATTTTCATTGGGGGAATAATTTAGAAACATGTTCTCCACACTTATTCAATATTCAAAATACCTAGATTATAGGGGGCATGTTTTGGAAACATGATATACACACTTACATTAGTTCTCAAATTTAGATTATATTAGGGTCATGTTTTGGAAACATGTTCTTGAAACTTACACAATTTCAAATTGGAAAAATTGTATATTTATATGATTCAAATACACATTTTTGGAAAACTTATATGAATTGATACCATTATTATACATAGTTTCATCATAATATATATCTAAGGTGCATATGCTATGAAATGTGTGCCTAATATTACAAAATCAAATTGGTTTCAGATTTCAATCACTATTAGCTATTTTCATCACCTACAAGGTTGGAATTTTATAGACTATATTGATCTAGTCTACTATAATAGTTCGTTAACTTTTTAAAATGATTGAGGTGACTAAATGACTCAATATTTACAAGTTTATAGGTAAGTTGGAATTGATTACATAATATAGCTCCACCAATTTTATAGTTGAGTGTTAGAATAAAAATGACTGAGAGGGGAGGATGATTCAATCTTCAAAAAACTTACTTATCAACTTCAATTAAATAATCATGAACTAATCAAACAAGCTCATAGATCTAAAAATCATAAACACCAATCTATAAGAGCATGAAACATGAGAGTACATCACATATATGGGAAACCTTAAAGGGGAAGAAAACCAATTTATATATACAAATGTACTATAGTCCTATAATACAAAGACAAATTTTAGTGAAGCATCAATTTCACATGGAGTACCAAGCCCAACTAGCTAAGCACCAACTTAGCTAGGATTTAACAAGCATCTACTTACAAGGAAGTAATAATACCCTAGATGGCTTAGCACCAACTAAATAATATGAAAACTTTGATCACATTTATAACACCTTTTTATCATAAAAATATGATTATATCCTTCTTCATCTCTTCACACACTTATATCCCTCTCAAATTAGCCTCTAGCCTTCTTCGCTCAAATAACCCTTTTTTTGACTTAATTAGGTCATATGAAATTAATCATAATATCTATAACCTCTATTAAAAATTAATAATAGATCCCCTACACTCCTTTTATGGCATAAAATACCTCCTTATATTCTAAAATATGTTATTTTATTCACTTACTCTCTTCACAAACATGTAGGCTTAAAGCTTCCTTGTATTTATACAAGTATCTTATTCATATCCTTCTTCGTTAGAATAAAAAATTTAACCCTATAGTTAAGAAATGGAATATATATTAAGACATCTCATAAAAATTAATAAAATGTGCTTTTATTCCCTTTAGGTCTGACATATCTCAATTAGGCCTTATCTCATCTTTAGGTATCATGGAGACCAAATCCTATTAGGTCTATTCTAGGACATGTTATACTTTCAATTATTTGGAACAAATTAAAAAACCTTAAATGGTAGGAAAACATTGTATTATATTCAAATATACCCCTTATAATTTCATCCAGGCTTGATAACACATTTTATCTCCAACTACTACTTGAAGCACACCATTTGTACTTTTAACAATATGCATATGCATACTCATAAAGTCTATCTTAAACAATTGAAGCATAAACACAATTTTTAAAAATAACCATGAAAAAAATAACATAAAAAAATATAAATGACCTCAAATCCATCATCATATGATTTGGACTTCACAATTTAAGGGCAAAAGGAATCAAACCATTATCTGTAAATAGTCCACTTAGAATTGTCAATTAGTCTCAAAATATGGTCATGGAAACTTGAAATTATGATACATTAAATAACATAATAAATTATTTATAATTAATGAAAATTATCCTAAAAAATCCTTGGAAAAAACTTCAACAAAAATATCATAATCTCTAATGGTAATTATTGGTCTTGTTGACTAATTTATTGAACTTCTCTCTAACAAACCTTACTCTACCAGACTATCCATTTTAGATTCAATATTTTCACTGGTTTCACTAAGTATCAAACCTTATAAAAAGAATGGATAGGACATAAAAGTCCAAAATATCAACACCATGTTCATTATATGCTTCAAATTAAATCATAGATCTTGAAACTCATCACTGCAACTTGCTTACCCAAAACTATCATTTTGCCTTAAAGCATAGTCATGATGAAAATGAACTTCAACACCTATATGAAAAATTTCATAGAATTTAAATTCATTTGGATTATCATTTGATATAATTATATAATTCGTAGATATAAAGATAACATAGACAAATGTCTATATTGGTCTAGTATATGATTCTCACAAACTTATACCTCACTGTCTCATCTAAATAAGACAGATCAACTTAAGAGCAACATTTTCATCATATCTACTAAAATACAAAACTTATATCCAACATGAACATGTCTTAAAATTATTGAAAAATGTTTCCATGTTCTTGGATTCATCCCTATTCATGATAACACATCCCTAATCACCTTCTCACTTTTGCCTAGGTTTCTCACTATTTGCACCATTAGGCCTATTAGTGATACGTTGTCTTGGATGACTAATTTATAAAAAATGAGAGATATAACCTTATCAAAAACCACCATTTACATAAAATACAAGTTTAAATATTTTTCTACCATCCATTTATCAATTTTAACTTGGTTAACTCTAATTGCTACAATAAATCTCTAAGAAATAAGGCCTTTCCTTTAGGGTCCATTCACTCACTTGAAAAACCAATCACACTTGGAGGTTCCTTGGAGAGTTTAATGCAACCTCCAATAACTTAAATAGCCATACAAATCCATTCTGATAACTTTAAAACAACTTCTTTCATATCAAGTCACTATTAGGGTTTTACGAGGGTTTAAACCATCTTTTAGTCTTAATGATCATTCATTAAGAATAACCTTTAGTCAAAAAACTAATACCTATAATTTTCAGATAGGACCCTTCCATATCTACCATTAATAGTTTAGGTTCTCATGTAGAGGTTATACATGCCAATGAACACTTGAAAGTCCTTCTTGGGTTGATAACCCTTCATTCTATGCACATGAGAGACCTCAAATCCAATTTGCATGCCTTGTCTAACAAACCATGAGCTAAAACTTGGTAAACATACTTTAAAAAACATTTAATACATATATAAATGCTCACATACTCATACTTACCTTCAGAACTAATCTTGATACCCCATTAGACCATATTCTCTCTCTCTTTGCTTGTTTAGACCTTGAGCTGTAAACTACATTCAGCCTTGAAATTAACCTTCAAGATTATTTCCATGTACTTTACACCTCATTATAAAATTTAATCAACCTATCTAATATTTAAAAATTTCTTTACATCCTTCAAAGGCCTTGACAACACTTTATGACACCTCATTAGGCCAGTCAGATTCTAGACTTAAGGTCTTACCCATGTAGGTTTTCCTTGAAAATATCTTGAATGATCCACTACCTCCTAAAAATTCTCAATCAAAATTATACAACATCCTATGACTTTGTGCATTCATCTCGCTAGGCTACCATGATCAAAAAATCTCACTAGGATTTTACAAGTTATGATTAGTGTCATGAGTAGGCTTCTCAAGCACTTGAAGCTTGACAAATATTCTTGAAACATTATTTGATGATTCTACACATTTATCACATGACTTACATGCTCCTCTAATAATGTCATACCTATGCACATAGTTCTTCATGCTCATCATGCACATGGTCATGATATGACTATGCCTTTTATGAATAGGCTTCTCAAAACACATTATACTCAAGAACTAACACTCAAACATGATTTAATGCTCATTTAACCTAAACCTTGACATCAACCTTAGAAGAATCATTAGGTTACATTAAAATTATTTCTTAATATAGATATATTATGTTTCCTTAAAATTTTCTCTTATCACATGGCTTCTTTGTCACATTAAGCACACAAGTTCATATCTCACAAACCACTCACCATGCGTCTTAATCAAAATGTACTTTGAAATCCATGACATCAACCTTGACATAAAATTACATCAACCTTGACATCAATGAAAACACTTCTCAACATTAATCTAGCTTAGTTCACTCACACTAATTGGGTTATAAGTACAATTGGGTTATATGGTTGAGTTAATCTCAATTGTTGGGGGTCATCTTTTATCCAAGGTTGGGGGAATGTGTCCTCTAATATTTCTATCTATCTCTTTAAATATATACACTTTCACAATTTATATATGTCTTAATCT
>JARHVA010005322.1:660000-710000 GCA_037957365.1 Torreya grandis
CTATTCAAACAAAAAATAAGTTGAGAAAAATCAAAGTTATTAATCCCTATTATGCCCTAATTTTGTATACTATGATGTATAAGTACCCTCAGCCTATATTTCAAATATTTACAATATCAAACACACTCAATTCTTCCAAGACCACTATCGTTATAGCATTGACTTTCACTTTCACTAAACACTAGGTGGGAGAGCTACACCGAGCTTGATCCTTCCTCAGAGTAGTGGTATGTAGGAAACTCTCTTCACATTAGGGTGTTAAAGATGCCCAAATTATTATATTTATGAGTATATTTTAACTCATACCATACTTTTAATGAGGATTAATGTTTGAATATTAAATTAGTTATTCTAAGCACAATACAGATTTCTAGGTTTTATGCATGCAGGAACATAACCCATAAACATATGCACAGGTGCTCCAAAAATTTATGAATAGTGCTATAAAGGGGACACTAACACCATTTTAAAGACACTAGATCCACATGGTTCTACTTTCCAAGTGGGGTGTTATTGCCCAGGAGAGAATTTGACTTAGGGACCCTATTGACAACACCCAAACCTATCTATAACCTAGTTTTTAGCATCCATATCTTCTATGATATTTATTTTTTATATAATTATCTATTTTCACATATTTATTATTATTTTTATAAATTTAAAAACATGACAAATATTGTAACAAATCAATGGTTTTTTTTTATATTAATTCACTAATTTAGATAGCTTATCCCTTTAATCTAACATATGATTTATATAACTAAAACCTAAAAGGTGAAAACATTAGGTGAACCTAAATTACTTTGAATATTACCTAAAACCCTATATTTTTGTTTCTAATTTTTTGTGTATTAAATTAGGGTTATAACCTTATTTTTTTATAATTTTTGTAATAACCTAACTCTTTTAATCAATCCCACATTAGGGTTTCATTTATTTAATGTAATTTAATATTTTTCAAACTAAACCTAATCCAAAATACTAACCCTAACTAACCATAGGGTTTACATTTCTATAATTTATAGTTTAGATCATATATCTTCAAATTTATATAATCATGATTATAATGATAGAGGAAATTAACAAATTCTTGTTACAAAGTTTAATAATTTCATTTGCATGTTTGTTCCCTTTAATTCAGAATAAACTTATAAAATACATAAACACATGTATAAATTATTATTTATATCAATTTAAATATACATCATATCTCATACCATGTTATCTTTCTCTAATGTGGAATTTAATTTACAAGAAAACCTAGACACACATAGAGGATTTAAAACATAAGATAACAACTATGTTTTAAGTTTCAATGTCATATATTATGCACAAGAAATAATATCCTTCTCCCCCTCATCTCCATGAGGGTGATAGATACTTTCCCTCTAACCATGTCCATGATATCATTCCTCCATGAGATGATGTATCCTACAAGGTGTGTGCCTACATGTTTAATAAAAAAATAACTAGGGTTTGCACTTGTGAAACACTATGTGATCAAATTATCAATATGAGAAATATAATTATAGTTTTAAAAAATCAAAATAAACTATTACATGAAAATATTAAAACATTGGAAAATTAGTTTAAAAGTTAAAGGCTTCTAGGGCACAATAGTGTATATCATATATATGCATCTTCGACTGGTCAATTTATGGTAAATAATACTGTATATCCATATCGTAAATTAAAATAAATTACATATATAACTAGTGATTCAAAAATAATTCAAAGATCAAATAAGAGTTTAATTGATGTACTAAGGGAAATGATTAAAGCTAGGTAGATCAACCAACCTCCTCTAAACCCAAGGAAGAGATATAGATATTTTTTTCATATCATAGAATGTAAGGGCACCACATTGATTCATGCTTATCATTGAAAAGGAAAACACAACAGAGTTACATCTTGAGTCCTTGATAATAAAAGTATTTTATTATTCATGGATATTTATAGTTTACAAATTTGATTTAACTAAGATTTGAGATTTATGATATTATGTGATAATACGATATTGATTAGATTATATTATTACATTTTTATGAGCTATCCATAGTGTATATGTTTACATTATGATCATGTTGATTTTTTATTTCAATTACATTTTTTGATGTATGTATACCATGATGTTATGGTCTAACTACCTACTTGTTTTGAGGTTGACACAGAAGAACTCATCCCTTAGAGTATGATAAAGGGAGAGCCTATTTAGAGAGGGTGAAATAGATGGATATGTCAAAGGATGATAGAGAAACTGGCTAGAACCCTTTGCACACCAAAATAGATAACACATGTTACATGCATAATACTAGCATAGTGTGTTTTGATGTTGTTTACATTTAGATAGTCATTTGTGAATGGTTTGATAGATTAGATAATGATGATGTGGAATTTATCTTGTGTGTTTGTGTTTATGACATGTGTTCATGACTATTAATGTTTTTAGAAAGTTTAATTTTCATAAAAATGTATGCAAACTAACCTATGAACTATATATATATGTTTTCTGGAATGTCTAGTTGATCTCTTAAATGGAAGATCGAATGCATTGACAAAACTAGTAGGCTAATTATTGTTAAAACATTATATAAAAGACTAAATTTTAAAAGGTTTTAAAAGATAAAATTAATTAATTTAATTAATATCATTTTTTTAAAAATAAAAAATTCTATATAATAAAATTAAATAAAAATAAATAGAATAAACCAAGGATTCTTACTTATGTGTCAAGGCAAGTAGGATAAAAATAGAAATTAAAAGAAAGGGGACAAGTTTTAATTAAATTTAATGATTTATGAAAAAGGATTAAAACAAGAATAAAGTGTCATACTTAGGAATGAAAAAGTATAAGTGAGGGGTTCAATAAGTATGGAGAAGACAATGAGACATAGAGAGGAATAAAAATGGAAAAGATAGAAGCAAGAGGGAAAATAAGTAATTTTTCAAGAACAAGACTTTCCAACTTCTTAATTAGGTAGGTGTTGTTATTTTGATTATGTATAAGAATTTATGGTGATATATGTGTTTATTATAAATGATTGATCTGGTATATTAAAATGTTTTAACAAACTACACTAGACTATGCATATCAAAGAATTAAACATTTAACCCATTATTGATTTGATTGTCTAATCTTCATAGAGTACGACAATATCTAACTCATATCTAGTTTATGTAGAAATTATATATTAAATGCAATGATTATATAAGAGGTTTAATGTTTAATTATAAATGACTTCATGTTAACATCAGTAGATATATATTATGTAGGAATATATGTGGTTACACAATATATAATGATTTATAAATATTATAGCAATTTATACCAATGTGGCGATCTTACCTATGTAGTATTTTTTGACATTATATTGAAATTTCCTATAAAATTATATAGTTTAACCAAATCTTTGTCTATTAAAAAATAAATAAATTCCCCTAGCACATGTTAATAAGGAACTATAATACTATCTATCAACTATGTTATATTTCAACTATGTTGATTAGATTCACTTATAATTTATTACAACATATACAAGTGGATATCATGCATATCATATCACTTCAAAGTGTGAAAACTTATAAATCATCAACAAATTCTTATTTAGTATAAATTAGAGTATTCTGTAATAATATTAATCATAAATCACTCATAGAGTTGGAATTTTACACCTATGACTTATGAGAAGAAAGTCAAATTGTTATAGATTTTAGAAAGATTTAGGTGGAAAATTATACATATTAAACCAACAATCTAGGCACTTGGGTAGAGGGGAAATTTGTACATAATCCAACCACCCAATCCAACCTAGATTATGGTGATATGAGTATACTAATTTAAAATATAATATAAGTTCAAATAAAGGTAATAAACTCAGTTATGTTTTTAGCATATTACACCCAAGTTTATGTATATGTGCTTGTATAATTGAATAGATGATATAAATATATAGAATCATTTTATGTTATATATGTTCATAGTATGTTAATAACTATTACTTATGACATAAAGAGTCAATCATGATATATATACATGATATTAAGACTTGAGTAAATACTTACCAAACTATAGATAATAGATAATTAAAACACTACTATTAGTATAGTTGTTTATTTTATATATCATATTTCTATGTTAATATTTATATGTTTCTTTAATAGAATATAGATAATTATATGGATCACTTAAGATAAATACTATATATATTCTTTATACCAACCAAATACATATACTACTTTAATATAATAATTAGTTTATTATATTACTATTAACATATCAAATTATTTCATACATTAGTGATATATTGTGTATATAGAGTAGTAGCATGCACTATTAGAATTATATGTTATATATACCAACCAATTTGTAATATTTATATCTATAGTTTATTCCATAAAAATAGTTGTTCCTAAAAGATAAGAATATTCATATATGAAGACATTATATATATATATATATATATATATATATATATATATATATATATATATATATATATATATATATATATTACTTGTATTGCATAGTCCTATGTATGTTCTCAAACATAGCTATTATTATGACATAAAATATAATGGTAGCTAGATAAGTGATGGGTAATGTAAAATAATTGAGCTGTGATTGAATGGATATGGATAGTTTATTGTGAATGTATTCTAACTTTATATAATTGTGATTGTGTCTAAGTATTATTACATACACTATAAATTTGATTATAAAGTAATATGGATTAATGTGGGGTCAATTTAAGGGCAATATATAGTTATAAATCTTGATGTTATGTATTTTTTTATTTGAATATGTCCATATCAGCAAATTTATGAGTAAAATATATATATTCTAATATGTGCTAGATAAATTGATGAGTTATGAATATTAAAAATTAGTAGATTGAGATGTGATTATATATCTGTTATATATCTTGTTAATAATAGTCACATGATGATCATTCTCAAGAATGGATATACATAGATGTACATGGTTATAGAGATATGAATAGTATTATATAGTTTATTAATATGGATAATTTTATAATTATGTAAAACAATAGCAAAGATAATCATTTATGTGGTAATGTTACTATACTCCTAAATGACTAATGTTATATCCATGATTGATATAATTATATGATATAAATATATATATTGACATTCAAAACTATGAAAAATTATGTATATTTTTGAGCTATGAGGAGGCTATGTCTTTGCTTTGTCTATGTTTCAAACTCTAAGTAGAGATTAAGTAAAGTATTTATAGCACAATAGTGTTATAAAAAACATGTTGATAGGGCCGACCCTTTAGTAGCATATAAAGGTGAAATCCATAGACTGTGTAGAGTATTATTTCACTTAATTTCTACTCATTTCTTAATTTTGGAAGAAGATAAGAAACTAGTAATAATGGTATGGTAGAAATACCTAATTGGTGATGTATTCATAATCTAGATGATGATTATGAAGAACTCCTCTTTGGTTAGGAAGGAATAACCTACAAATAAGAACACACTAACAAAAGGGGTTGTTAGCAATATAATTAAGTGGATTGCCTAGCATGAGCTAGATCTAAGAAGCATATGCTTGCTAGAAGGCTGTCAATCCAATATTGATAAAAATCAAGTTGGAAATGATACAAGTAAATTAATTGCATAATATAAATTAAATATAATAATAAAGTAGAATTATTGTTAAATAAAATGACTAAATCTATTAAAATTTGGTCAATACTTATGCTAAAGTGGGTGGGATCTAGTTCAAAAAAATAGAAAAGGGGATATGAACAGGTGATAACAAACAAAGTTAAGTTTGGTTGGGGGTAAGGGGAGAAAAATAAATTGTTATTATATACCATAGTGACCATCAATGGTTGGGTGAACTATTGATGGTTATGATGACTATCGGTAGTTAGGTAACTATCAGTAGTTAGGGGTGACTATCTATAGTTGTGCTAACCATTAGTGGTTGATTATGGATTTTTGAAGATAATAAAGAAAGAATTAAAGAATGGGTATGTGGTTAGATAATGGTTCTATCAAGGATCTATAAGAGAGGTAATAGGGTATAGATAGGTTAGATCAGGTTGGGAATCTAAAATAATAATGCTAAAGTACGGATATACTTATAGCTTGCTAGTTGGTTGATGGTTGAAGGCTGAAGCAATTTTTATAGAGTAATCTTACTTTGGCCTCAAAAGAAAATTTAGTATAGGTTTGGGTTTATTTTATTGATGTTGAGTTATTGAAGGAGAACTGGATGTTGGAGATCTTGAATACCTATGTGCAAGAAGATTTGATAGCTTGAACATGGATCATTTCACCTCCCACTCCCCTCCTTTTATAGGAAAATAGAGATATAAGATGAAAGGTTTCCTAGAGGGTGAGTTTTTTGATAATGATGCTTGGAAGTTCATTATTAATGAATAAGGTGAACATATTAAATTGTGCTTTATTATCTCATACATAGTTGGTGATGTGTTAAGAAGTTACGAACATGATGGTCTGACGATCGATGATTAAGATAGCCATTGATGGTTAGGATGACCATTAGTGGTCAAGTGTCTAAGGGTAAATGGGTCAAAAAAGGGATTAAAAGGTTTGGCTTAAATGTTAATTTAGTAAGTTTATGAGTTAACTAACTAGGTGGTCAACTAGACACATGGTTTATAGGGGTTCTAAGGCATTTTGAGAACTATAACTATTGTGTGTAATTTTCTAGTGTCTACATTTTGCCTTTTTTTGCTATATAGATTTGAATTAATAGGATAAAAAGTAAAAATGAATTGTTATTCAAAGGTCTAATTTCCTCAAGTTTGGGAGGAGGTATTCCCCCTCAAACTAGGAGTCGATGAGGTAAAACCAAAATCAAGTTAGGGTTTGATAAGTAATTAATGGTGAGTCACTAGGTGGTGTCAAAAGGGGTGGTAATTTGAAATGAAAACATGTGCACAAAATGTGACTAATTATGATATCCAAGATCAAACACAAACTAAGGTTGTTAATGTTGGTAAAAATAAGGTCAATTTTAGAAGAATAAGTGATAGAGTAATTGGTCCACAACATTGGTTGTAATTGATTAGGTGACACTATAAGTCTCATAGATAGTGTTAGTTTTATCATAGGTATCTAAAGTGGGAAGTGATCCTTTGAAATAAAAAAATGGTCTAGTTGTGCATGAGGTAGTGCAAATTCAATTGGTCAACATGGAAAAAATGGTCAGTGTGGTTAAAAAGACCAATGCAAAGTCATCATAAAATATGAAAATAATTCATGTCAAAAATGGCCAACATTGAGGTGGATGTGGTCTAATGGTTGGTTAGAGAAGGGTAATCTCTAAAAAGTTCAAATTTGGTATAGGGGAGATGAGGTTATCTCAAAAATTTTAAATGTGATAACCTGACCATTAATGGTTAGGGTTTTAAAGGTCAATCATCAATAGTCACCCTGATCATTGATGGTTAAGGGGAAACCTAAAAAGCTAAAATATAAAAAATGAAAATGAAATCTCATTTTAACTTTTGAGAATTTGAATCCATGCATTATGTGCTTTGGTAATTTACTAATTTGACATTTAGCTAAGAGTGGTTAACTGAGTGTTCATTTGAGGTGGAGTTTATGGATTGGTCAATTATGTTTGTGTTCATGATTAGTGGGGACTAGTGATGCAAGGTGGATGAGGGTGCAGCTAAGAAGTTGGACATGGGATTCAACTTCGACAATGATTAAGGAATGAGGTAAGAGGTTAGTGAATTGTTAGTTGATTAGGTTTGTTTGATAATTGAATTTATGGTACATTTGACATTGTTATTTAGGGGTTTACCCTAGGTAATAATTTTGGCAAAAATAAGGAAATTGAAGCAAGGAAATTGAAATTAAAGTGATATTTTAGATTGGGGTTAGGTGATAGGGTAGTTTTGGGTAGTTATTTTATTAAATTTGATTGTTTTTAATACTTTTTAGGTAGGTAGGTCAAGGGTTTTTCCATTTTCAGTCACACACAGTGACCATTGGTGGTTAGACCTAACTTTTGATGGTTAGATATGAGCATCAGTGGTCAACCACAAAAGGAAGAAGTTCACATGACTGTTGATGGTTGTAAGGACCATCTATAGTCAAACATTTAGGGAAAATAGGAAGGGATAACAAAATGTTGTGAAATATTGAAAGGGATGAGGGGTATTTAAAAGTACCTAGGTATAGATTTAAATGTTTACACATTAAAATGCTCAATGTTTTTCAAAAGCTAGATGTTGGTTTTGATGAGTTAGGGAGGTTGTTAAGAGAATTTAGTGGGTTTAGAGTTGGGGGTTAGGTACAAACATGATGTGTTTGATTTGATATATTTAGATAGGTTAAAAATAAGTGGATGTTGATAGATGTAGGTAGATAAAAAGGTTGATGTCAGGTGGGTCTAGGTAGAATAATCAAAAATGGAATGTGTGAGATAACTTGATTATTTTTATAGGCATGGGATCAAATCAAGTTGAGGGATCACGTTCCCAAGATCTTCATAGAGATTCATGATGGGATGACTATGGATGAATGGACACATATGGAGGAGGTTTAATTTAGGTCCATGGTTCATTATCAATACCTACTATGGGATGTAACTATGATCTTGGTCCTCATCAAAAGATAGGATCTAGACACGAACACATTTTTATTATTAATAAGGAAGATTAAAATCCTACTAAAGGATGTTCATAAAATTACATAGCTACCCATTTAAGGGGATCCAATTTACCATATTAAGAGTGAGGAGAGGGATGAAAACATGGAGCTATTATATGGTGATGATTGGGTCTATGCCAAGTGGCATTCAGGTGGATTTAGATCTAGTCCATTATACTAGAGGGCTCCTAAGGACTGATATCTAATGATGATGATGATGATGATGATGGTAGCATTGTCTTATTTTGCATTAATATATTTGATTATTGGTTGATTTCCATATCTAATATTGGGATTTTTAACATATATGTTATTGGGTAGGACTATGTTAATGTGGGCTCCTATGTTATTGGTCTAGATCTATAGGGAGCTCTCAACATTTAGGGTGCATAGATGATATGGTATCAGTATTGGGTTTGTGCTCTATTGCTGGCATATGAGGATATCAAGGTGTTGAGGTCACTAGGGATACCATGGGATGGATACACCTAAGTACACATCATAGTGGGTTTCTTGAGATGGAGAGGAGACTATGTATTAATAGGGGTAGGTGGAGGTGCTAGAGATATTGACTAGTTTCAAGATACATTAGAGGGTCTATTAGTGGGTGATGTGGTGTGGAGGCCATATGTGGGCTAACCTAGATGGGCCTAATATAGTTATCACACTCTATCACTATAGATCTAGAGAAGGATATATAGGTGGTGAGAGGGGGAGATAGAGATTATCCCCTTTGATTGATTTTAGTGGTAGTTCAATCTTGTGTAGGAGATTTTAGCTCCTAATTAGAGGTACATGAGAGAGGATGTAGAGTTTCTAATTCTTAAGATGTAACCACAAGATGTAGTGCTAAACCATAAGGAGATGAAAGCTATAGTAGTAATAGATAATGTTGGTTTTCTAGATGGATATGTGGTATGGTACTAGGCTCTATATGTAGTAGTAAATTTTGGGTGGGGTGATGAGGGTCAATAAGTCATGGATGTGGATCCCTCTAAGACACTAGTACAAGGTGGTAGTTAGGATGGGTAGGAACATGTACAACTAGCAATTACATAGGCTCAAATCACTAGATTATAGGGATATGTGGATACTCTATATGGCCATAGTGTTATTTTACAAGGTTAGGTTACCACCTTGATAGGAGAATAAGATCAAGAAAGGAACTCTCTTGGTTTAGTGACCTAAGATAGAGATATCCTAAGATAGAGGGAAGGATCAATAGAAACCCTAGTAGGAGGACTAACAAGAGGACCTGATATGATTCTTATGACATGGTACTTAGCCATTGTGAAGGATCTATAGTATTAGGAGGCTATAATGTTATTATGATGTCCATAAGAGATAATATATGAGGAGTAAAGAGTTAGCTTAGTAGGTGGTCCCGCTATAGCTACTCCAAGATAGTGGGAATATATAGTGGGTTAGATAGGTATTCTAAGAGGGCCAACATGTGATGGTCATATAGGTGGAGGAGTAGGAGGAGTAGGGGGTAGTGGTGCCCCAAGGGCCTAATTATATAATGTATATGTTTTGATATCGGTTTGCATGCCAATGATGTGAGATGTATATGAGAGAGAGAGATCTCATACATTATTACATGTATCTTTATTTGATGGACATGATGTATATGATGATGTTTTTTATGATATATATATGATGTATGTTCATGATTTTGATGTGATGTTTATGTTCATATTTATGGTTCATGGTTTGATGTTTGTGATATTTTTTTATGGTTATGATAATGTGGTTTTATGATTTGATGTCATAAGATGAATTATTGTGATGTTATGGTAAATGGGTAGGATGATACATAGATAGATATATGATGTATGACTTGGTTCATGAAGTTTTGATCATTTATTTTATTTATGGGTATGATGATGAATGATTTAATTAGAATTGTTTTTGATATGATGTATGTTCATATTATGTTTTGATGGTAGATGGATAGGATGATATTATAGATAAAGAGATGATGTAGGATGTGATTCATGATGTTTTGATCATAGATAGATATTATGATGTATGCTCATGGCTATAGTTCATAATGTTGTGTTTATCACTAATGTTTATTTTTCATGATCATGGAGATGTATTGTGATTATGGTTAAGGATGTATTGAAAATACATAAATTAAGTTAGGTAACAATCTAAATGTAGGAAAAAAAGATGATAATTGTGTGACAAATGTCTATATGAACCAATGATAAGAGGGTAAACAAAAAGCACAATTATTTTTTAATGGTAAGGACCTAACAAAACCCAAGGTGAGATTAGATTAATGAAACTAAAGCTTTCATATGCTTCATATTAGCATTCTTTGGCTGATAAAAATGTGTCTTGATCACATCATGTCAAGTGAGCTCTATATCCCTTAATTAAAAGATGGTATAAAGGAGACGTAGGTAATAGGAGTATAAAGGAAATGGGTAATAGGTAAGGTAACCATATGTGTGTTATTTTTACCCTTCTATAGGTTACCTAAAAACCATAATAGATAAATCCATGTCTTAATTCTAGGTCTAGACTAATCGATGTGGGAAGTCTACTAATGTTAGATATGAAAGTTGATTATAGATTTTTTGGGATATCTTATTTTATTTTGATATAGGGTTTGCTTGTTTTTTTCTTTTTTTTATGGTTTATGAAATTGATCAGTGTGGGAAGCTTCAAATGATTAATTTTGACCCATTTGACTTATCCATTCTTCAAGGGAGTGGTATGAGTTTGGAGTTATTTATTTTTGTAGCTATCCTTCAAGGGAGATATTTGCAATGATAAAAATATGTGACCCAAATTATATTTTGCTATCCTAAATTGTTGTTGATTAGCTAGTTTTAGACATGGATAAGTCTATTTAGGCTTAGAGGTTTTCCTTTATGAGGGAAAAAATTTTAATACAAAGAGGTTAATGGTAGGTGAAAGGAGGGGTTTGAGAGACAAAGGATCATGGGATTCCATCTAATTTGAGATGAAAAATATTCATGAGAACCATGCTAGGGGTAGAGCAATGATACCCATATTTAGGATTAGGCTATAACTATGATGGTTAATCACATGGTTCTATTTTGTAATCAGTTATCCTCAAAGGGAGAGGGATAGGTAGGTGAAAGTGAAAATATCATAAATCAAGGGATGATATTAAGTAAGGTAGTAAGGTGAGTTTGATACTTTTTTTAACAAAATAAAAGATGTAGATACAAATCATTAAGAGGCTTAGGTTATAGTTTGCCTTTGAGAGAGGATAAATGATAAGCTCCTAATCGATACTAATGGGTGATGATATAGGGTCCAAGCCAATTGAAATTTTTTTTTCCTCTTTTGCTTTTCTCCATGTTGGTTACATGTTTATTTTCCTTTAGGAAGAGGTCTTTGATATTGAATTCTCATTCTTTTAGGTATTTCTTATAAGCATGCTTGATTCACTCTTTGTAAACATGAAGATCGTTAAGCACTGCAGGGTGATGTTTATCAAGTAACTCAAGTCATGTTAGACATTCTTAATGATATTTTCTCTCAAAAATAACATCTTGTAAAGATATGCAAAAAGAGAGAATCTAAACTTTGAGAGGAAAGACTAAATTTAATCTAAAGACCAGAGAGAACAGGGTAGCACACATAGAGGTTTGAATGTTGGTGTGATAGGCCCATAAAGTGAAAGGGATGTAAAGTTTCAATCTTAACCTAAAACACTAACTAATATAGTTAATATTTTGTTAAGGGTTTTTTTAGAGGCTTCCACCTACCCATTTACTTATGGATGGTAAGGTGAGGAAAAGATTAACTTAATACCAACTATGTCATAGAGACCTTGGACTTTCTTATTATTGAAAAATTTACCCTTATCAGTGATGATTTTATGAGGAAAACCAAAATGACAGATGATGTGATGGTTGATGATGTTGACAATTTTTTTAGCTTTTATAGAGATGGTAATAATGGCTTCCACCAACTTGGTGAAATACTTGGTGGTGGTAATGATGTATTAGTGATGTTATGATGAATGAGGATTGATTTCCCCAATAAGATATAGGCCCCATTGTGATAATGGCCAAAAGTCTTTAGATACTTGGAGGTCATGGGATAGTGTATGGTGTATACTGGAATATTGTTGACATTTGCCACAATAGTCTTGGTTAAGGGTGGGCTAATATTAACCAAGGTAAAGGATGAATTTAATGACAACTAAACTATTAAAATTTCCCCCATAGATTATATCATGCATCTCCCTGATGGCATGGGAAGTTTCATGACTATGAAGGTAATAGAGAAGGAAGCCATCAAAGACATGTTTGTAGACGATTCCCACTAGTATGTTATAATGAGAGGTACTTTGAACAAGGGATATTTGAAAATTTATAGAGATGTTGGGAGGAGTGATATCAAGGTTGAGGTAATCAAAAGTTTATTTATACCATAAGTATGATGGAGATACTTCCACATTAAAAATGGTAGGAAGGTCAAAATGGTATAAGATGGGGTGATGAAATGATGGATGGTAATAGAGATTTTAGAGTTAGGGGGTTGACATGGGATTTGGGAAGCAAGGGAAGCCATTATATCTATGAAATTATTAGTTTATCATGGAACTGACTAGATAGGGTAATGATCAAATGATTCTAAGAGTACATCTATGAGTTATTTCTACTTTAGTAAGACATCATTCACTTATTTGAGCACAAGTTAGGAATCACCAAAGATGCTGATTATCTTGACTCCCAAGGCTAGAATAGTTTGGAGACCTATGACTAGGGCTTCATACTCATCCACATTATTGATGAATTCAAATTCAAGTTTAAAGGAAAGGTAAGAGGTTAATCATCAAGGGGAATAAGAATAACTCTAGTACCCCCACCACACTAGCATTTGGATCCATCAAAGAACATGGTCATTTGGTAGCGGAGGTCCTCTTGAGAAAGAGTCATGATGGACTCATCCTAAAATGAAAGAAGAAGAGGTTGGTTGTATAGTAGAATGGATTTAACCAATTATTCAATATTTAATTACCCTTTAATTCACTTCTACTATAGGAACTCAAGATCAAACCTAGATAGGAGCATGAGCCACTAAGCCATACACTAGTTTTGTTATGGTTTAGATTATATATACTTGAGTGGGTTAGTGTTATTTATGATGTAGGTTTTGTGATTAAGAAGGTAGTTGTGAAGTTTTGAGGGCACAAAGATGAGGGCGAGGCAAAGTTTCTTAGGGTGGGTGTAATGAGTCTCATACTCTATAAGCATTCACCTTATGTAGTAGACTACATAATATTTTTTTTGTTCATCATGATGAGTAAGAATTACCCCTAGGGAATGGTCAGTGGAAAATATGTAAAGGTATAAGGGTTGATCCTCCTTAGGAGGGGTCAAGATAGGTGGAGAAATAAGGTATTATTTTAGTGAATCAAAGGTTTGTTGATAGTATTTAGTCCACTTGAAAGATGTGTATTTTTTAAGGAGATGGTGAAAGGGTTGACATCTATCTGATAATTGAGATATGAAACTTAGGATTCATTGGATCTTCCCTTATAAGCTATGAAGTTTCTTAATATGGGTTAGAGGTAGAATTTCCAAAATTTCTCTAACTTTGGAAGGGTCTACTTTTATTCTTCAAAGGGAGATAATGAATATAAGAAGCTTTCCATAAAAATACCCTAAAAATACATCTCTTAGGGTTAAGGTGAATGTGGAAGTGGATAAGGCATTCAAAGATGATTTTGAGGATGTCTAGATAATAATTGTGATATTTGGATTTCTATAGGAGATCATCCACATAGTCCCCTATTATTTTATGGATGAGGTCATGGAAGATACAGGGCATCATACATTGGTAGGTTGTGATAGAATTATTTAGACCAAGTGGCATGAATATATAATATAAATTTCCCCATGGGGTGATGAAAGAGGTTTTATGTTTATCATTGGGAGAAATCAAGGTCTAATTTTATCTATAAAAACCATCCATGAGAGGTAACATCTTGTGGCTAGCTATAAAATCAATGAGTTGGTTAATTCTAGGCAAGGGAAAGCCATAATTTGGGACATTAAGGTTAAGGCCATGAAATTTGATATAGAGGTGAAGTTACCCTATGTATTTGGTAATGGGAATGATGTTAGAAACTCATTGAGTATAGTCAATAGGTTGGATGAAGTCCATAGACAAGACGTATTGAAGCTCCTCTTTTACAAGGAGGATGCATCCTACAAAACTTTTACCTAACAAGTTTAACATTAGGATGGTTGAAAATGTTGTGAAGAGTAATAAAAGGGTAAATTATATACATATCTTGATAGGACCAATAAAATTCTATATTATGGTCATGAAGTAAAGAAGGGTAGTCGTATTATTATATGGAATTCAAGGATAGTTTAATCTTGATGATGTTAGAGTTATCCTAAGTACCAAAGTTAACTTTAATTGTAGATTCATTCAACATAGTTTAGTTCTTAGAAGGAAGGGATTTATGGATATAATATTACCCTACACCAAGGTAGGTGAGAATGGAATCATCATCTTGATATTGAATGGTGTTGATTATAGAAGAATCATTTTATGCCATTTTAGGATGGATGAGAGGAAGGGTTTTTGTTTGTAAATCATTTTTATAGGTCAAGGGGCCAAAACTAATGGTATTTATAAAAAAACATAAATGGGATGATATTAGAGTCCTCTAATTTTATAGTATATGGGGTTGGTGAAGATGGGACATCCTAATTGATGTTGGATATGGTTTTAAGAGAGGTGGATTCTTCTTGTGGTATGAACCCAAGGTATAATAACTCATGAGGTTTTTGATTTTTGATAATGGGTAACTTATGAGGTCCTTATTCATAAAGGCTAAGGTAAAATCCCTTCTAATAACACCTATGAAGGTATGCTTTAGCAAAGGTAGGTTTATTCAAATAGGTGAAATAAAAGGTAAATGGTTGGATATGAGGGGTGGCAGAGGAATCAATAAGTGGATGATCGAGTCCCCCATAGATGAAGTTGATTTGATGATTGGGTTACTTGAAAGGGATGATGGTTCCAATGTTGGGGTCATAAATAGGATCATGAGTAAGGTTCCCATACTATTGAGGAGTAAGGAAAGCATCCAAGGCTAGAAAATAGTAATCTCTCAGTGAGAGACATTAGAAGGTTGGTTCTAAGGGGTCCTTTATGGGGATCTATGAAGAAGGGATGGATGAGCTTGTTCAATCTTCATCAACTATAGGCATGGATTTATTGATATTTGGTGATGAAGTGGATGATCAAGGAATAAGAATATCATTAGGTTGATATGTCATATTATAAGATGCAAAGGGACTAGGGTCAACCATTATGGTGATAATGTGACATTCATTCTCAAATTTGATGTAATGATGTATAATGGAAGGGACATAAATCATAGCATAGATATAGGGGTGTCTAAGTAAAATGTTTTATTAAGATGCACCCTCTACAATGTAAAAGAGTTATAGAATGGTATGAGGTCCTAGGAAAATATGAAGAACAATTATTCCTAAGGTAGTGCTCATGGTATCATTGAAAGAGAGAACAAATGATACAATTATAGATATGATGTTCTTTGCTAATTCAAGTTGGTCATAGGGATGGGAGGAGATAATTTTGATACTAGAACCTCCATCAATAATCACCCTTTTGATATGTGTTTGGTTAATGTATTTTGTGATTAACAGGGGAGGATTATGATCCTCAAGATACACATAAGGTATTTTTGAATCCTTAAAGGTGACTAGGGTGAAATGTTTAAGGTCTTAGACAAAGGTTGCTAGAGGTTAAGGATATTTAGTTTGAACCTCTATGAATTATAGGATCTCTATCAATGTTTTATGGTGAGAAGGTGAGGTGTTGATTACTTCATAAAGGCTCATTTTCACTAGAGTTTGGTAAAAACATTTCAACACTACATGATGAATGGGTTTAGAGGGGTTAAAAGGGGATGCACCCAATATGGATACTTTAGGTCTAGGTAATGGTGAAGGTGAAGTTTTTTGGGTTTAGTTAAAAGGATGAGGGGTTGAAGGGTATGTCCATGGAATGGATACTTTTGTTTTTACCTTATCATTCTGTTAGGCCTTAGATCAAGTAACCCTATGAATGGTATGGATAAGAGGAAGTGTTTGTTTGGCTATATACTTCGATTCCTCCTTAGTATTAGGTGAGAATGGAGGATTAAGTAAATATGGGATGGTTTGAGCTGGTGGTTGGGTTGGTAAGGGGCTCAAGAATCTCTAATAAGAGATCATCCTCATTTTGTAGGCTATGGACTAGTGTTTAGAGAGCCTTGCAGTTCTTTTTATTATGTCTTGGTGTCTTATGGTATAGGCAAATCAAATTATCATTAGACTATGTTGGTTTAATATGTGAAGGATAAAAAGGTTTGATGGGTGGTAAGGTTAAAAAAGAGGTTTACAACAACCTTTGTAGAATGGTTGAATAAGATTCAACCAAAGGTGTTGAGGGTGTTAAGTTTTTGTTTTTAGGAGTGGGATCCTTCTTGGGAGTAGGATTCAAGATTGAAGTTGGAGGTGGTGGAATGGTTTTAGTGTGTGGTTTCATTTGGGATTGTTTGGTTATGGTTGGTTTTGAGGTGGAATATTTAGAGGTAAAGTCTAAAGATTTGGTGATATGTGGGAAAGTAGAGGTAGATAGGTTAGTAAAGAATGATAGGTATTTTGTTATTTTGGTGGAGGTAGGTGTATGTATAATAAAAGGAGAAGGTTTCATAGAGGATTAATAGGTAATGGGTATAGTAGATAGATGGGGTCATAAAATTGAAGGCAAAAGAGAACAGTGTCGTATGGGTCTAGTTTGAGATGGTTTGGGTGGTTCTACCTTTTTGATAGGTTTTGTCACAAGTGTATTTAGTCTAATTGATGGGTTTAAGTCCAAATTCAATGATGGATGAGCCAAGTTAGGAGCAGGAATGATTCCTAGGTTCTTTATGGGTTTGGTGAAAGAGGTGTAAGGTGATTTAGCAATTTAGATTGAGGTGGGTTGGATGTTTCCCTTATGGTTTTGGAGGAAAAAATGTCTAAAGGTGGGGTTGAGGTAATGATGGGTTTAATGGTATATATAAGTGAGGTTAAATGTTCTTGTTTGTTTTGGTAAGGTAGCCCAAAATGGTGCCAAAAGGTGGCCCTATCTAGATTGTGTTGAGAAGTAAACTCTAGATTTTGGAGCAATCTGAAAAAAGGATTATAGATGGGTTTGATTCCTAGGTGATTGGTTTCAAATATTAAACCTATAGTTTGAGGCGAGGGAAGAATTTATTCACCTTTTTAATGGGTGTAAGGTTAAATGGTTGAGGAAGATGGTGTTTATAAGGAAAGAATAGAGGAGATAATCTATTCCTTTAGATTGGTTTCTAAAGGATTGGTTGGTTCTATCGTAGGTAAGGAAGGTGTTGTTTATTAAAATGGAATAGGGAGGTGGTTGCTTCCTTTATTTGGATGTCCAAATGAGAAAGTAGTGATTCCACAAAATACATAAGTGGATTGGAGAAAGAAGTAGTTCAAATAGTGGTTGGTGTAATGATGGCCTCATCTAGTATTTCTTTCAAAGGAGAGGTGGGTAAATCACTGGTCTCTCAAATTGAAAGAGAGGAGGTTTGTTCCTTTGTTTATATGTCCAAAGGAATGGAATAAGATTACACCACTTCAATAAATGGTCTAGAATAATAGGTAATTGAGGTAATGGTTTCCTCAATAATAGGTTCAATGGTAAAAATATTCGTCATGTGTACCTCATGAGCATAAGATGATTCTAGTTGGCTATTGTCATGGTTAGTGGAAGGTGCATGGTTAGGAAAATGTTTTTGAAAGATATCAAGGGACTGATTTGGAGGTGCATTGGGATTATCTAATGCAAGTTCACCCCTGTCAATCATGTTTTGGATAATAGTTTTAAAGGTATTACACCTACTAACATTGTGTCCAATAACATGATGGAAGGCACCTATATTGTTTTCATTGTACCAGTTAGGTATGGGATGAGAGACATCAAACTTTTGGAGTGGTTTTATAGGAGGAAGTTTTATGAGATTAGATTTAAGTATTTTATCCAAAACTAAAGCATATGATTCCCCTATGGGATTATATTGTTTTGGAGTGGTTTTATTTTGGTTGAAGGTTTTTTCATTTGATGGGTTAGAATAATTAGTTTGATTAGGTTGGTTGATAATTGGAGGTGGAGTAGATTTTAAGACAATTGTGTTTTTGATTACTTTTATCTTGGTATTGTAATAGTTAGATGGGTTGGTGGTTTTGGTTGAAGAAAGGTCATTGGATTTAAAGATGGAATTCTTGTTTCTTAGTTTCAATTTGAATTTGTCAATGGATCTAATTTAAAGTTTATATGACATGTTAAATGCCTGATCAAAGGTTCTAAAATTTTGAACCTGAAGAGTTGGAGAAATATGTTTAACACAAACTCAAGAAAAGTTTTCAATCAATTTGGGTTAGGGTAATGAGAAATAAATTTGGTTAATGAGACCTCTCAATTTAGCTATAAAATTGGCAATCAATTTATCATCAAATTTCCTAGTGGAGTGAAGGTTGATAGTGGAAACCTTTTTATATATATTAATTGAAAAGTGATCTAAAAAGATTTGGGCTAATTGAGGAAAGGAGTAGATAGAGTTCTTGGTAAGATAACTATAATAGTCCAAGTTTGGTCCATATAGGGACATGGGGAAGGTACAAAGAAAAAGACCATTTTCATATGAAATTAAATAGAAATAATGATGTAATGCTCTCAAATTTTTTTGAGGGCCCTCCTTACCTTAGAACTTGGAAAACTTATGTAATTCCCATTGAGGAGGATAAGGTCAAATAGGAATTGATGGATGAATGGGTTCATTGCAGATTTGATCATAAAATAGAAGGTTATGAGCTCCAAAAATAGATGATTTAAGATTGGACATTTTATCCATCAACATCTTAACTAAATCTATTTGAGGTTGGTGAGATCCATAATTAGGTGGTAGGTTTAGTTTAGGTTAGGTGGCTATAATGTATGGATAAGAGGTGGAAGGTTGAAGAGAAGCCACATATTGGTATGTGGTCATGTAAGGTTGGGATGATGCCCCATATTGGTATGTGGGTACAAAATGTTAGGTAGAAGGGGGTATGTATCCTTGAAAATTAGGAACATATTAGTAAGATGTAATGGGTGTTTGTTGAGGGATGTACAGGGGTTGGTTTGGAGGTATGTTTTAAGTGGTAGGTTGGGGTTGGGTGGTGACTATAGTGTTAATGGGTAGAAGGGTAAGAGGTATGGAAAGTACTAAATTTTTAAGAGTGGTGGAGATGGGTTGGTTGGTGTTAGTAAGAGGAATGCTGAAAATAGGGGTAGAGGACATCCCCATGGTAGGTGGGGTGTAGGTAATAAGAAGAAATGTTACCCCTACATTGGAGGTGTTGGTTGGTGTAGGAGATGTTTGGTTATATGTTAGAATGTTAGATTGGGTGTTAGCAGTGGTAGCAGATGGGATGTTGGTAGAAGAAGAGGTTTGGGTAATCAAAAGTTGGGAGGAGGTAACATCAACAATAAGAAGGGGAGGCATATCATAGGGTGGATCCATGGAAGGAACCAAAGTGATAGAGGTGTGGTGAGATAAGGTATTAAGGTAATTTTGGATGGATACAATGTTGTTATCAAGGAACGTGGAAAACTTTGCATCACCCTCAACAACTATTTGAGGCATGGTAAGAGGAGGAGAATTATTAGGATAACCCTCAACATATAAAGTATACTCCATAGAGGAGGAGGAAGAGGAAGGTGGTCCTTAGTTGGTTTGATTTTTGAACTACTATCTAATAGAAACCATATGGGAAAATAGGAAAGAAATGATGAAAACTCACACTTCAAACAAAAAGCAAGCAAAAGAAAAGAACTCAAAGCAATTCATAAACTAAAAGTGCATTTAAACTTAAGATTCTTTTTAGATCACTTTTGTCTTATGCCTTAAAAAGTTTGAAGAGGAAATTTGGCTTGTAGATTAGGTACTAAAGAAGAAATCTAAGGTTGGTTGTAGGTTGTGTTTAGGTGCTCAAGAGAGAAATCTATATTAATTTTCAATCCATGGCTTGGTATTGGGGCCTACCCCCTTACTTCACATACCGTAGTGATAAGGGTGTCAGGTGCTTAACTAAGAAATACTAAATTTTAGAGTTTATACTCAACCAAAGAGATGAGTTGATTTTCCCCTTGGTAATGACCTCTAAGTAGGATTGCTGGGAAAGGGTAAAGTTTACCATTAGGTGATAAAATCCTAGTCAAGCCTTCTCTCAAGTTTGTTTTGATGTGTTGATTGATTATGTGGTTTACTTAAGTGCATGATAACAAGAGTGAAAACTATGATTAATTACTTTGCTTTTAGTTAACTAGATGAACTAAAGAAAGGAAGCAAACAATGCAATACAATGTTTATTTTATTCCAAAATAAAATTTTAGATTTCATTAGATGAGCATAGAATAAAGGAATAAAGAAGGGGTACCTATATTATGCTAGGGTCCCACCAAGCATGTCAAAATGTTTCTCTTAATTTTTACTCATTTCTTAATTTTGGAAGAAGATAAGAAACTAGTAATAAGGGTGTGGTAGAAATACTTGGTTGATGATGTGCGCATAATCTATATGATGATGGAAAAATCCTCTTTAGCTAGGAAGGAATAACATACAAATAAAAACACATTAAGAAAAGGGGGTTGTTAGCAAAATAGTTAAGTGGATTGTCTAACATGAGCTAGATCCAAGAAGCATATGCTTACTAGGAGGCTATCGATCCATTATTGATAATAATCAAGTTGAAAATTATAAAAGTAAAGTAATTGCATATGATAAATGAAATTAAATATAAGAAGAAAGTATAATTATTGTTAAATAAAATGATTAAATATAGAAAAATCTGGTCAATATTTATGATAAAGTGGGTATGAACTAATTCATAAAATAAAAAAAAGGGGATGTGAAAAGGTGAGAAAACATATAGGTTTGGTTAAGGGTAAGGGGCTATAAATAAATTTATATTATTGTTTCCATAGTGACCATCAGTGGTTGGGTGAATTTTTAGTGGTTATGTTGACCATTGGTGGTTGGGGGTGATCATTGGCAGTTGTGCTAACTATTTTCAATTTTTTGTGGATTTTTAAAGGTAATTAGAAAAGAATTGTATAATGGGTAGGTGTTTAGATAATAGTTATATTAAGGATCTGGTATAGATGGAATAGGATGAAGATAGGCTAGATCAGGTCAAGAAGGTTAGAAATCTAAAATAATAATGTTAAAGTACTAATATACATGTAGCTTGCTAGTTGGTTGATGGTTAAAGGTTGAAACAATTTTTTCCAGAGTAATCATACTTTGGCCTCAAAATAAAATTTTCTAGATGTTCAAGTCTCTTTTACTAATGTTGAGTTGATGAAGGAGGACTAGATGTTGGAGAGCTTGAATACCTGTGTAATAAGAATTGATAGATTGAACATGGATCATTTCACCTCCCACTCCCATCCTTTTAAATGAAAAAAGAGATGGATGATGAAAGGTTCCCTAGAGGGTGAGGTTGCTAGTCATGATACTTGGAAGTTAGTTAACACTGCATAAGGTAAACACATTAAATTGTGCCTTGTTATCTCACACATAATTTGTGATGTGTTAAGAAGTTTTGGAGGTGAGGGTCTGACCATGGATGGTTAGGATAACCATTTATGGTTGGGTTGATCATTGGTAGTAAACTATCTAATGGTAAAAGGGTCAAAGAAAGGGGATAAAAGATTTGGTTTAAATGTTAAGTTAGTGATTTGATGAGTTAGCTAACTAGATGGTCAACTAGACTCAAGGTATGATATGGTTCCTAAAGCATTTTTATAACTAGAACTATGTTGTGTAGTTTTCTAATGTCTACAAGTATAAACACATAAAGGATCCTTACATATGCCTTATATGGTGAATTTGAAATAAAGGTTATTTTTGTTATATTTTGAGAACTAAAGGTAAGACAATGTGAATGGAATTTTGATATGGATAGGTCTATTGGATGTATTACTAAATTTATGTTTTGATGATTCATGGATGTAATGATTATGTAAATATTATAAAAACCTTGACTTACATCATAAATGACTATTAGTATACATACAGATAATATTGAAAACTTGTGTGTGGTATATATTATAACTGTGTTAATATGTATAAATGTTTAGATTTATATACCATATAGTAGTGTATTGATTTGTGCCTATACGGTATAGTAGTAGGCAATTTAAACATAGGGTATACCCAAGTGGTATAATCCCATACTTAATTGATTGTTATTTATAAGTGTGGGCCAACTGATTCTTGAGATCGTAAGTTTATTTATGTGTAATTATATAGTTTTGAAATATTATATCATGGGATGTCATAGAATACTAAAGTATAAATGTATTTTACTTGGGTGTTACAAACTTTAATTGATATACCTATAACTCATTCATATGTTTGATGGACTAAATATATGCGAGTTGGTTATTTATTGAATATCACGTTTATGATATTTATTAGGGATTTCTTTTTATGCATGCATACAACCCCTCTTAATAATATAATAAATGTTATAATGAAATACTATGTGTTTGTGATAATTGAGGCTCTCTTATTATATCTAGTTGTTTGAACATAATCTTATGTTTCCACTGATTTATACTAATTTATTACCTATAGTTTTGGTACTTAGTAGTTATGCTTAAAACCACTAGACTATGAGAATATAGGTTATCATAGGGTGTTGTATGTTTGGAAACTAATTATGGTAATTAGAATCTAATGTTAAATATATGTCACACCCAAGTGGTATAAATTATAGTCATTATTTCTATTATGGGATAGATATAATATGATGTTCATTCATATGTTTGATGGAATAAATGTATGCTGTTATATTATCCTATGCTTAACATGTTATATGTTTCTATTAGGATGTAATTGGTGTGAATATATTATTTATATTATGTTAACCAAATATTGCATTGTTGATATTGAGTAAGTAGTGAGATGGCCTTAACTACTTGTTAGCAGTACAATCACTAAGAGGGGGCATGTATCAATGAGCCCAGATAATTTAAATTTAGTTATTAATCCTTTCAAACTCTTAATAAATTACCACAAGTTTTCATGAAGCATACACATCATTTATAGAAATGAATGAGAGAGAATGCAAGATCAATCACATAACAGATGAAATATGTGGGAAATCCTCTTGAGGAAGAAAACCCACTAGAACCTACAATTGGAATACTATCCTATAATAATAATAACATATTTATTGTTAGGTTATGGAGCTAAAAGCTTCACTGATGCAGACATAGAGAAGGCCATTGGAGGGGTTGCTGAAGGTTGCTGAGCGTTAGAGCAATCGGCGTCGGTCTGATCAGCCGACGTCGGCAGGATAGTGAAGAGAAGCAACCGACATCGGTCAGGGATCGGCCAGTGTCGGTCACCTCCAGGCAGATAGGGACCGACGTCGGTCGCCTATGTGGTTCGACTGCGAGCTTATTACGGGTAGTTAGCTAACGAACCAAGTGTTTGCATGCTTAGAGCTATTTTTAGACTGAGAGCTACGGATCTAATTATTGTAATTAGATGTCTAATTATTGTTTGGATAAGATCTATATAATAGACTCATGGTTATATTGGAAAAGTGTTCTAGTTTGAGTTGAGAAAAGTTTGCTCCTTCTGTGTGTGAGGTGAGCAAGGGTGTTCCTCCTAGTTCCACAGCAGTACCAAGGTCGGTGATGGTTTTGGAGAGTCAGCAGGATTCTTTAGGTGTGTAGGATCTTGGTCACAGGTGCATGGCCTATATAGGATATCTACATGGTAAGTAAGATCGTTGATCTATAGGTGTATGTGTGTGCAAGGTAAAGGTTCATAGGTGTGCAGAACCAGGTTGATTTACAGGTGTGCAAGATCAGATAGGACAGCAACACAATAGGGAGCAGTATCAGGCAGGATCTACTTGGAGTATAGGTGTGTACTCGGATAGAGCTAAGAGGAAGGCAAGGGAGTTCCTTCCATAAGTATGGTCTGTTGAATTGTAGGTTGTTGTAGGTTCATGGGAGATCTACTTGAAGTACTTTGAGTACTTGTGGAGTGCGTGGAGCACTTGTGTTATGCGTGGAGCACAGGAGGTGAACACCAACTCTGTATTTGAGTTGGGTGTTGGGACCTGAGAGGGAGAGCTTTGGGGAGAAGATTTACTATTCACTTGAGGTGTGGGAAACCTCTGTAAGGTGGTGGAGAAGAAGTGGCATCTTCTTTATTGTATTCTTTTCTGTATAAAGTGTTAATACAAGTTGTGTATTATCTCTCATATCATGTGTTATTCTGAATTCTAGTTACTTGGTGAATCTGGTTAATTTTTGCATATTAATTTGCTTGGTTTGGTAATCATATTGTGCTCTTTTGGTGGAGCAAGATCCTGACAAGTGGTATCAGAGCTTTTAGTTGGGATACTAACAGATTGGCTTAGATCTGGGTAGTGTGTTTTGATTACAGGTCACTCTAAGGGGTTTCTAATTGAGTGGGAGTAGAGTAATGGTAGATGAAAGTAAGCTAAGAATGGAAGAGTTGAAAAGCATAGATGGTCTCTTAAGGTCCTATGGAAAGAAAGAGAAGGTAAAAGACTATTGTTGGTTGGTAGCAGATCAGCATGAAGAAACTGAAGAAGCAGATGTAGCAGGTGTTGTTGCATAGGATGCTCTGAGAGGTTTCTTGGATAAAGTTGAATCTTGGATAAAAGATTCAGTTGCCTCTTTCCATGCAGCCCCAGGTAGAGGAGCTGGTGAGCCTTGCCAAATAATTGGCAAAGGGGAAGTGAAGCTGAAATTGCAGGTGGCCAACACACAGGTGTTGATGAAGGTCATGCAGGTCCCAGGTTTGGAGATATGGCTAATTTCTTTAGAAAGATTGGGTGATGAGAGATGCACAAGAACTCTCATAGCGGATGCACTTGAATTAGCTGGTGGTAAGAAAATAGGTACTCTTTATCTACTTGTTTATATTACTAATTCTTCTTCTATTGCGAAGACGTGGCTTCATAGGCTTGGTCACATGAGTAGGAAGGAGATGCATGTTCTTAAGTGGAAGACAGATATATTTGACAGGCTTAAGAACTGGAAAGCCTTGGTGTACTTGGAGGAGATGGCAGACAGAGACCAGTGGATGGTGCTGGATACTTTTGAGTAGGGCAGTTTAGACATGGGAATTGATTCAAAGGAGCTCGTGGGTAAAAATTCATCACTCACAGGTGAACACAGGTACCGGTGTTGGTTAGGAAGAACCGGCATCGAACAGACAGGTGCCGATGTCGGTCATGTGCAGACCAAAGCCAGCGATGTCAAGCAGGGTAAGACTGACATCGGTTATGGGACCAACGTCGGCAGTAGGTAAGACCAATGTCAGTCAGAGGACTGACATCGATAGTAGGGACACCGCAGGTTCGATAGTTAGGGACAGACGCATGGAACCAACATCGATCAGATGCAGACTATGGGGTGACCGAGGTCGGTCACTGTAACAGATTTTGGGTGGACAGCATGCTGTCAAGGAGTCTCAAACACCCATATGGAGGACTGAAGATGTAATTAGGCCCTCAAATTCGTTGTTCCTCTTCTTTATACATGTTGTTGATTGTAGAGCAGGAAGGATCCAAGAAACAGGTGTGAGCTTGGCATGGATGAGGATGTGATTCCTTGGAGGAGAACCAAACAGGTGTTTTTGGGTAGGATTGCCAGCAGGAAGAAAGCATAGAGATGAATGGATTCCTTAGTAGAAGAATAGAGAGATGGAAGACCAAGGCATATGGTCTTAAGGAGCTGCAGGACAGTGGTACAGTTTTTGACAGGTGGAGGATGAAGCATGGCTTCAATCAATGTCAGGGTAACTACTGTGATTTGTCTTACCAGGTGGATGATGAGTCATGACATCATTTTGTTGCTGTATGTGGATAGTATGCTAGCTAGTATGGGTGTACATACAGGGTTTTATTGAGCTAAGGGTAAGATTAGTTCAGTGGCATGTCATGAGGAATTTGGAGCAGCAAAATTCTTTGACATGGGAGACATGGAGATCACAGGTTGATTTTGTCTCGAGTGGGAGCTGATGTGAATCAGGTGTTGGCAAGGTTCAGGATGCAGAGCCAGAGCACACTAAGGGATGGACAGGTATAGTGTCCAAAATCACATGAGGTCTGGTATAGACCTGAGTATTCCCATGCAGTGGGAGCTGTCAAAGAGTTAGGAGCCAATTCGAGGAAGTGGATTCTCAGGTATTTGAGAGGGACCAGTAGCAGGGATTCATGCTATGCAGGGTCAGGACTTCACTACATGTGTTTGTAGGTTCAGATGTGGCAGGGTACTCAGATGACAGGAGGTACATCATAGGTTGTGTGGTGTGTTGTCTTCAGGATTGAGCTTGAAGAGGGATACAAACCAATAAACAGATTAGACGGGGTATAGGTATAGGTACAGTGTAGCTGTTTATCTCCAAGTGGGAGATTGTTAGGTTGTGGAGCTAAAAGCTTCACTGATGCAGACATGGAGAAGGCCATTGGAGGGGTTGCTGAAGGTTGCTAAGCGTTAGAGCAACTGGCATCAGTCTGATCAGCCGACGTCAGCAGGATAGTGAAGAGAAGCAACCGACGTCGGTCAGGGATCAGTCGGCGTCGGTCACCTCAAGGCAGATAGGGACTGACATCGGTCACCTGTGTGGTTCTATTATGAGCTTATTATGGGTAGTTAGCTAATGAACCAAGTGTTTGCATGATTAGAGCTATTTTTAGACTAAGAGCTATGGATCTAATTATTGTAATTAGATGTCTAATTATTGTTTGGATGAGATCTATATAATAGACTCATGGTTGTATTGGAAAAGTGTTCTAGTTTGAGTTGAGCAAAGTTTGCTCCTTCTGTGTGTGAGGTGAGCAAGGGTGTTCCTCCTAGTTCCATAGCAGTACCAAGGTGGGTGCTAGTTTTGGAGAGTCAGCAGGATTCTTCAGGTGTGTAGGATCTTGGTCACAGGGGCATGGCCTATATAGGAGATCTACATGGTAAGTAAGATCGTTGATCTACAGGTGTATGTGTGTGCAAGGTCAAGGTTCATAGGTGTGCAGAACCAGGTTGATTTGCAGGTGTGCAAGATTAGATAGGACAGAAACACAATAGGGAGCAGTATCAGGCAGTATCTACTTGGAGTACAGGTGTGTACTCGGATAGAGCTAAGAGGAAGGCAAGGGAGTTCCTTCCATAAGTATGGTCTATTGAATTGCAGGTTGTTGCAGGTTCATGGGAGATCTACTTGAAGTACTTTGAGTACTTGTGGAGTGCGTGGAGCACTTGTGTTGTGCGTGGAGCATAGGAGGTGAACACCAACTCTGTATTTGAGTTGGGTGTTGGGACCTAAGAGGGAGAGCTTTGGGGAGAATATTTACTGTTTACTTGAGGTGTGGGAAACCTCAGTAAGGTGGTGGAGAAGAAGTGGCATCTTATTTATTGTATTCTTTTCTATATAAAGTGTTAATACAAGTTGTGTATTGTCTCTCATATCATGTGTTATTCTGAATTCTAGTTACTTGGTGAATCTGGTTAATTTTCGCATATTAATTTTCTTGGTTTGGTAATCATATTGTGCTCTTTTGGTGGAGTAAGATCCTAACATTTATACCAACTAAAACTGATCAAAGAATTAACATCCCTTATTTAGTGAGACTACAATCCCACAAGGTGCTACAACATCTATCTAGCTAAGCTGAAATAATAACTAGACCTTTAACTAGTTACACCATGCAAGAAGGTTGCAACTTCTAGATTTTGAGCTGCCACAACAACACATATGACAAAAACAACTCCTGAACACTAATTTTTTGTCTACCTAATGGAGATATAAAGTATATCATCTCTCTTCAACTATGTACACTCAAAGCATCTAAAGCCACCTTCTGGATCACCCTAGACCTTTTTTCTCATCCTCAACCTACAATATAACTATTATGACATCAAAAACATTACCAAAAGGTCATAAATATAGTACTCAATCTTCTCTACTCATCAACTCATCAATTGGTCATTCTATGCCTCCTTTGCTTCATAACTCTCACATACACACACCTCTTACAAGTCTCTCACATCTCTAGAAACCATCATATTTAGTTTCACTATATATATCATTAATGAATTAAAAAATTTATAATATTTATTTGTCATACAAAAATCATTCCTTCACCCTTAAGGCAATAATATGGGTCACACTTAATTAAAACTCTCTCAAATAGGCCTAAGTCACCTTTTAGGTCCTATGGAGATGCATTCACTTATTTGACACTTATCCAATAAAACTAAGAACATAAGATAAATTTAAAATTCATGGAGCCATTCCACATGACCATTTTTACATACTCAAACGATCACAATCGCCAAAACTCTCTTCTACTAAAACATAATTTGTTCAAACAATATTCTATGCACATAGTAATCATGAATTAACACACAGTCACCTTATAAGCCTTTATTCATACTAATTATGGATTGTAAAAACATAAAAATGAACATATATGGTCCTCATGGATTATAAAACATGATCAAATATCTAATACATCATTAGACATCCAAATAAAAACAAAATAATCTCAAACATCCTTCTTGGGTCACTTGCAAAACACAATCAAACACATAGTAAACTTTAGACCTTCATAACTTTGATTGTACAAAATTTAAGACCTTAAAATTTATATTTATATATGATCCGTGGAGTCCTATAAAAATTATATTTTTACACCATGGTCAAATTATACATGGATAAAAAGTTATGGCTCAAAAACTAGACACTAGTTTTTCCCTTTTTTAAATTCAAATATTTGAATTTAAACAATCATAGTTAAAACTTGAACATTTGACATTATCTCATTAAATATTTAAATATTGAAAAAATAGACACATAAATATATATTTATAATCTCATTCTTTATATTATAGTTCTCACCATTGGATCTTGCTCAGAATCCCCATGATTATGACACTTGGTATCCTCACGTGCCTTTTGAACATTTTTACTGTTAAACATCATGCACTTCTTAGCATCTCACTGACAATGCACCATTAGATAAATATTTGATAAATTACCACACACCATTTTATATTTATTTTGTCTTGATATTTAACTCATGTAAAATAGACTAAGTATGGGGACCATCCCTATTTTTCTAGAAATCCAACATTGCATAGTCGTATCTTTACCTCGCTCACTCGCATGTTCTCAAATTTGGACCATATGATCTCTTCACATAAGAGAATCTAACCATGTATCAATAATATTATATAACCCTAACATTTTTTTAGATATAATTACATTAAAGTTCCTTTTTAGATTTATCTATCATAGAGCTAACTATACCTATAACTATCTAGAAAGACCAACTTTGCACATGCATAGGTTTTTATGTGATTCATTGCATGACCTAAAATTTATCATAGATAAAATAGGAAAAAAATGAAAAAAACCATATGATGAAATTCACATTAAATTTATACATGTGTAAAACACGACTACATAAAAATGCCTACTCAGCTTTTCTTACTACATGCAAATTTAGTTAAGTATGGGAAAACACTATCAAACTACCTTGGAGCCTAACTTTGCACTTGTATATATATTTTCATGATTCATCACATGACCTAAAATTTATTTAATATTACCTAGGCACAATATTTAACAAACCCATGTGACCATTTCCTCTTGACACCTCCATGCATTCAAATGCTAACATCATCAACATGCTTACTCAACGGTATTTAAACATACAAAACACTATCAAAATGCCTAAGATCCCAAATTTAAAATGAAATATCTTTTATTTCATTTAATTTCATGATTTTAGACTTAATTAATAACAAATAGGGATTAATTTCATCATAACCATATGACCAACTCCCTTTGACTCATCCACACATGATAATTATGATTTCATCAAATTGCTTATTGAGATTGTCTACCATTAGACCCAAAATGTCTAGATGAAAAAAATGATCAACTAGATGAAATAAAATCATGCACACAAGCACTAAAAGCATATAAAACCTCTTATAGGACCAATTTCATAGGTTTAATACTCTATACTCATCCCTAAACATCTCTAGCCATGCCAAAACTAAAGATCAACCAAGTCTTCTTCAAGCATACTAGGACAAACACATTACACACTTTATCATTGTCACTTAGAATATCAAATAACTTTATAAACTCACCAATAAATCATTTAAAACTCTTCAATAATCTCCCCCTCTATCATTTATGTCAACAGACATCATATATAGCTCACCTTCCTTCTCACTCTTCAAACACTATCAAAATAGGAACTTTCGACACCTTTGGCATAATGACAAAGTGTGAACCAACTGATATTGAGGACATAAAAAGATAAAAACAAGAGAGGACCACCTTATAAATATGATACAAAATCCCCCTTACCTTTATCCTACCTCTTCTTACCTTGGCAACTTCCTCTTGCTCCGTGCGAATAATCTCTTCAACCAAGCACTGCAACCAAAGAAAAAAGAACACACAAAAAAACTAAAATCTCATGGAAATCATCAAGAAACATTTTAGAGGGACTCTCCCTAATATTTTTGATAAATTTCACCTCTTGATCATCTTCAAATCTCTACACACCATGAATAACCACCATACAGGATTACTAGCCTTCTCTCTTAAGCTACCTTCAAGGACCACCAACATAGCTTCATGTCACTCACCAAATAAGACACATACTCTCAACCAACCTAAGAAATCTCCTTAAAACACTCATTCCTTTATATTTTGGAGAAAATTCAATAAAAATCACTCTTCTTTGGTAACCTAGACTCCTTATAACCCTACCTAGAATTTGTAAATCCCATAACTTTTAGTAGACACACTATCAAGACCTAAAACATAATATATGGAGCACTCTTATAGTACCCCTCAAACAAACCAATTTTCAACAACTAGTTCATTCACTACAATATACTTCCTTCACAAACTTACTAGCTAATTGGGCCTCCATCTTGACAAAAACATAAATAATTTGAAAAACCTAAACATTCAAATCTCTATGAAACTTGATTTGACAACCCATTTATCCCATTCAACCTATTAATAAGCCTCAAACCTTAACTCATAAGGAAAACCACTTTTATAGCATAGCATAAAACCATAGAATGTTAAAATAAATTGGGTGAACAAACCTCTTTCTAGTCAATGCACACCTCTAAAACCTCTTGCACACCTATAGACATCCATCACACACTTCTAGACCAAGATTTGGGTTTCCACACTTTTGGGAACCCATACATACTATAACCCATTTTAGAACCTTCAAACCATAAAACAACTTAGATCATGCTAGAATAAGGTCAAAAAACCTTTCTATGCAAAGTGATCATCTTGAAAAATCACAAATCCTCTTTTTCCACTTGAAAACTTTCAATTTGACCCTATATATTGACCATATTAAGCTATGAAATCACTTTGAAATCACCACAACATATCTTCCACCTAGACATACCTACTCTAACTAAAAACACTCATTTCTAGCCTTCTAATACGATCTAAAGAACACCACAAAAATACATGCTTCTCTACTAAAAGGAGTCGCTTAATAAGGATAGACAAAGACATCCTTTACACCATAATTCTCTACAACAAAGTAAAACTAGGAGTGGACAACATCTCCTCATTAACCACTGGAATCTTCTTATAGCTATAAGATTTCTTGTTTTTATTCTTTTTCTCAGTTTGAACTATGACAACTAGTTCCTTTTTTAAATCACTCTCCTTCTCTTTTAAGATTGGATTGACCATACATGGAGACACATAGATTCATCACATATATTTTCATCTAAATAATCCACCTTATAGCTTAGAATCTCATCATTAGGTACTAAAAATTAATGTTCTTTGCATGATACATACTTATTAATGGTAACATGTTCACTTGGATTCATACACATCTCAGAACTAGCCTCAACTATTACCTTGGTCCTCTCCTTGAACTCAGTTTCTTCATTCACAACATGAGCATAAAATGAGATCCCTTGGCACTCTTCAACTTCTAAATCATTCTCTACCATAACAGATAAATTACATAGACCTATAGTCTCATCATGACTCATACTTACCACCTTTGGCTTCCATGAGTTGACTTGCCTTCTTCCTTACAGTCTAGGAGCCTAATTAAACCTATTCTAACTTGTAAACCTTTTCTTATATAATCTATAAATGTGACCTCTCTATTCATAGTTGTAATAAACCATACTCTTTGATGGAAACATAGTTTGTCCTAATTTGTTTGGATATAACCTTGCAAGGTATCTTATGTCATGACGAATGAAACATCCTCCTTTTTTTGGAGAGAAATCACCTTATATAACCTTATGTGGACAATGGTTTTCAAAGTGTCCCACATAAAGACAATTAAAGAACTTAATTTTTCTCACACCTTTTGACTAATGAACCCCATCAGAGTTCCATGAAAACTCATTTTTAATAGGTCTCTTTCATTCTCTATATTTATGACCAAAATGATTACATGTGAAACAATAAACATTAAATCATGCATACCTCATGGCATTTGGCTATCTGATCTAGTTCATATTTATTCTACAAGCACCTTCATTTTTTGTCTGATGATTTATCTTCAAAGTATGATTATCCATATTCACATTAGTCTTCATCTTGTCTTCAGTTGCATTCATTGGTTCTTCTTTGAATCTAAGGCTAGTTTTATCACTTGCATGCTTTTAATCATTTAGAATATTATCTAGATCACTTTATCTCTTTTCAAATATCATAAATGCCTTCACCTTATTGATGTCTTCTCTAACTCAAATTTCAATGACTCATTTTCAGCTACATACCTTGAACATTCATCTTATTTAACTTTTAGGATTATAGACATGATTTCTAACTGACAATTGAGATGTTTGACTATATATTCATGCTTCTTGGTGTCTTAATTTGCCTCATACAAATTGAAATACTCATCATAGTATTTGAGTTGAGACATCATCTTCTTGTTAATTTTCTTCTCAATATTCAATTCTTCAAGAGCATTTGTAAAATTAGTCTCATAGTCCATCTCATCTTCATCATCATCTGAATCACTCCAATCAGACTTATTTTTATGTGAGAAACTTCCTTCCTCAACCATGAAGAGGGATTCATCTCCATTAGGACCATCATATTCATGATCACACTCAAATTCATTATCTTCACTCTCATCAAATGAGCTATGGTCTTTATTGGTGTAGAGACCCTTCTTGTTCTTGAAGAATGTCTTCTTGTTGTCATACTTTATAAAAACTTTATTCCTCTTATCATACCTATATGTATTCTTGTCTTCATCTTGGTCTTCATCATGCTCTTCATCATAATTATTATGAGAGAACTTTCTAGAAAAATTTCCTATCTCTCCACAATTGAATCATTTGAAGGGTAGTTTACCCTTATACTTACTTGAACCTATTTTAAATTTACTTGTAAATAAAGCAATTAGTTTATCCTCATTAATATCAAAAATTTCATCCTCCTTGGGTTTCTTACCTTAGAACTTCTTGTTATGATTCATATCTATCTTGAATTTTACTTCCTTCTTTGATGGTATATCATCATTCTTCCTTATCTCATAGGTTGTAAGGATGTCATGCAATTCATCCAAATTCAATTGAGTAAGATCATGACTTTCTTATATAATAGATACTTTAGGATAAAAATTGAGAGAGAGAGAGAGAGACCTTAATACCTTTTGAACTATAGTAGATTCTTTAGGGTTCCCTCCAATATCTCTAATTATGTTCACAATATCATCAACTACCTATAGAAAAGATGCCACAAAATTTTCTTCCTTCATCTTGAGACTCTCAAATTGTCTTAAGTGAGTCTACAACTTTGCCAACTTAAATTTTGAGTCTCTTTCGTAAATAGTATTCAATTTGTCCAATGTATATTTAATATATTTACAATGGATTACCTTGGTATATTTAGTCTCTGAAAGACCACAAGTGATAACATTCATTTCCTTAGAATTATTCTCAAACAGTTTCTTGTTTGCAACACTAGATGGAGGAGTAGTAGGAGCAACATAAACATCCATAATATATTTCCATATATCAAACCCTATGGACATAATTTATGTCCTAATCATTTCACTCCAAAAATCATAATTGGATCCATTGAACATCAGTGATTGCTTAGTAGAGAAACCTCCTTGATGAATACCCATATTATATCGTTGATCACCTTCAAGATGTCAAGCCTTTACCAAAGGGCTTGATCTGATATCAATTGTTAAAGGTAAAATAACTAAGAGGATGGGGGTGAATTAGTGAGCCTATATAATTCAAATTTATTTTCAATCCTTTCAAACTCTTAATCACTTACCATAAGAATTCATAAAGCATACACATCATTTATAGCAATGAAGAAGAAAGACAATGCAAGATCAATCACATAACACATGACATATGTGGGAAACATTTTTCGGGGAAAAACCCCACTAGAACATACAATTTTAATACTATACTATAATAACAAGAACCAATTTAGACTACCGTCCTTTGTTTAGTGAGACTAAAATCCCACAAAGTGTTATAACACCTGTCTAGCTAAGTTGTAACAACAACTATACCTTTAACAAGTTAAAATTTATAAGAAGGATTAAACCCTCTAGATGATAAGATGCCACAAAAACACTTATAAACATAAAAAATCCTAAACATTAATTACCTACCAATATGATGGACATACAAAGTATATCAACTCTCTTCAACTTTTCACACTTAAAGCATCTAAAACCACCTTTTGAATCACCCTAGACCTCTTTTTACATCCTCAACCTAAAAGAGAAATATTATAACATAAATAACATGATCAAAAGGTCATACACAAATATTCAATCTGACATGCTCATCAACTCACCAATTGAGCACTCTACCTGTCCTTTGCTCCATAACTCTCACATACACACATCTCTTACAAGTCTTTCACATCTCTATAAAACATCATATTTGGTTTCACTATATATAGATAATTCATTAATTAATAGGTATAAAATATTTAATTATTTACCAAAAATCATGCCATCACCCTTAATGCATCTAACATGGGTCACAATTAAGCACAACTCTCTTTCAAATAGGCCTAAGTCACCATTTAGGTCCTATGGAGACCCATTCACCTCTTTGACACTTCTTCAAGAAAAATAATAATATAAGAACACTTCTAAATGAATGAAACCATTCAAAATTATCCCTTTGACATCCTCAAATGAACATAGTTACCAAAATATTCTTATGCTAAAACATAATTTTCTTAAACCACATTCTGTTCACACAATCACCATGAATGAACATGCAGTCACCCTCTAAGCCTTTGTTCATACTAACTATAGATTGTTCAAACCTTGAAATTATATAAATATGGTCCTCATGGATTATAAAACATGCTCCCATAGCTAATACATCATGAGACATCCAAATAACAATAAAACAAGCTTGAACATCCTTCTCAGGTCACTTGCAGAACATAGTTAAAGACAAAGTCAAATTTATACATTCATAAATTTTATTGTATAAAATTTAAAAAATTAAAATTTATATTTATATATTTTCCTTAGATTCCTCTACAAATATACTTTTCACACCATGGTAAAACTATACATAGATCAAAAGTTATGGCTAAAAAACAAGAGACTAATTTTTCTCATTGTTAAATTCAAATATTTGAATTCAAACGGTCATAATTGAACCTAAAACAATTGACCTCATCTCATGAAATATTGAAATATTTAACATATATGCACTTTTTATCTCTACATATCATCTTGGTCTTTATCTTATATTTTTCACCATTTGATCTTGCTCAGAACCCCTATGATCATGGCACTTGACACCCTCACGTGCCTTCTAAGCACTTTTACTATTAAACATCATGTACTTATTAGCATCTCACTGACCATGCACCATTATATCAATATTATATGAATACCCACACATTATTAGATATTCATTTGGTCCTAATATTTAATTCAAGAAAAATAGACTAAGTATGGGGACCATTGCTATCTTCCTCTAAGGCCAACTTTACATAATCATATTGTTTACCTCACTCACTTGCATGTTCTCAAATTTGGACCATATGATATCCTCACATAGGATAATCCAACCATGTATCAATATAATCTTAGAACCCTCACACATGTGAGATATAATTATATTAAAATTCCTTCTCAAATTTATTTGTCATAGAGCCAGCTATGCTTAGAATTCTATAGAAAGGCCAATTTTGCACATGCATAACTTTTGATGCACTTCATCACATGACTTGAAAGTTAACATAAATAGACTAGGAATAAAACTAAACAAACCCATATGATCAAATTTTCTTGAAATTTCTACACATGAAAAATATGACTACATCAAAATTCCTACTTAGTTTTTCTTTCTACATGCAAATTTGGCTAAGTATGGGAAAACACTATCAAACTACCTTGAATCCTAACTATTCACTTACATATATTTTATCATGCTTCATTGCATGAACTAAAATTTAGCACATAGTAACTAATCATAATATAAAACAAACCCATGTGACCATTTCCTCTTAAAACCTCCATGCATACAAATGTTGACATCATCCACATGATTACTCGACTCTATTTAAACATAGAAAACATTATTAAAATGCCTGAGAGCCCAAATTTGTACCCACCTATACTTGAATACACTTTATCACATGACTTGAGAATTAGTGCATAATAACTAGGGACTAATGTGATCAAAACCATATGACCAAATACCTTTCACTCATCTACATATGGTAATTATGATGTCATCAAACTACTTACTCAGATTTTTTATGACCAGACCCAAAATGTCTAGATAAAGACAATGATTAATTAGATGAAATCCACTCATGTAAACAATCACTCAAAGTATAAAAACCCTCTTATAGGACCCCTTACACATTCTTAATAATCTATACATATCCTTAAACATGTATAGCCATGACAAAACTAAAGATCAACCAAGCCTTATTCAAGCATACTAGGACAAGTACATTGCACACTTTATCATTGTCACTTAGACTATCAAGGCACTTGATCCACTCACTAGGACATCATTGAAAAATCTCTAATAGTGATATGTATTAATTTTTATTTATCTATAAATCACCATTATTTATTATTTAAAAACTTTGGCCAAAGTAATGTTTAGTGAGACATTGTCATTTCATGAGTATGGTTTACATGTTTGTAATATATCGTTCAAGAGAATGGATTTTATATTATACACCACACATTTAGTTTTATAAATTATATAACACACAGGTACTTTCTTATCTCTCTAGATTCCAATCCATGAAGGGAGGTCCATTCCCTAATGGTATTAGTGTTGTAGATCATTAGTTCATGGTTTGTGTGGAAAAGATCTTGGATGATGTTCTCTTTCCCCATAGCAGTACTATTTTTGAGATGACACTTGAGATTGCCTCAGATACTAGAGTTTGGGAAACTATACTCTAGGATTCCATGTATATTATATACATACATTTAATTGTATTGAATTTAATATTGAAACATTATCATGATGATCTATAAGTACTTATTCATTATACATTGACAACAGTGGCTGTAGACATGTATCAGCTATGGCTAGTTAATTGTAATAACTTTCTATATTTGTCTTATGATGTGTTTTTTATAATGTTAATGATTAGTGATGTATGATGTAGTATACTTCATTTATAGTTATCACACTTAGACTATTTTATATAACTATTTATATTCTTATGGTGTAATTTATTTATAATGTATGTGTTTAAATAAATAAAAAATTCACATTTTTCTAGGTAAAACCCAACGGGGTTCTTACATATGGTATTAGAGTTGTGTCTCAAACTTTAGGATGTAATGTGTCTATTAGAATTTTCATATCCTTATATTTATAAAAAAAGAGAATAATGAAATGTGTATGGTACATTGAGTGTGTATCTTAGGAGCATTTGTACCCTCTTAGAGTTGTTAAAGGGTTGGTTTATCGAGTGTCTCTATGGTGTTATTTGTAATCAATGTTGGTAGGTGAATCAATAACATATTTCATGAGTTGTGAAAAATAAATTTTTACTATATTTTGATCATTTAGGTCAAACACTTTGAGAATTATTACAATTTTACTTGTTAATCAAGTCACCTCTATTATTTGTGTTTGTCATATGAGTGTCTAAAAAGCAGGGATGCTTCTCACTTAGGTATATGTGCATTATTCTTGTGTCTTAATTATAATTATAATATAATACCATTTTTAGATTAGACCCAACTAGTTTGATGGGAATTTTCTTGTAGTAGAGTGCAGTTATCTTTGATGAGGACTCCAATGTGTTACGAGTTGGCTCATGAGTTGACACCCCATATATTTATGTGGACTTGGGACAAAGTATCATATCTCATATATAACATATAGGTGGTTTTTAATTATCTCACTCTCCTTTGACATCATTATAAGCCCACTGAGAGGATGTATATTTTCATGATGTTGATTTAGTATTTCATTAAATGAAAACTTGTTCTAGATACGTTGTTTTAACCATATTCTATTAAGTATGTAGTGATTTTGGAAACTAGGGTTGTAATGCTTTATTTTTACCATGTAAGGTTATTTAATATTTTTTTTTGATGAGATTTTAGTTCTATAATTTCCACTTGTGACTTTTTAGAGTTACACTTTCTAGTTCTATTTGTGATCTTTGACCACGTGGAGTAGTGAACCATGAATTTTTATTAGTTTTAGATTAAGATTTATAAGTTGATTATAATCACTATGTTATGATTTACCCTTGATTAGGTTGATATTATTCTTACCTTTCTTGAAAACATGTTATTTTTATGATACATTTATGTACCTTTCATAGGGAACAAGTGGGGTATAGGATGTGTGGAAAATGTTGTCAATCTAAAGGGTTGAGATAAACTTTTAACTTGTGTACTAGCCAAACAAGCAAGGATAAATTGTCTCAGTTTTTCCTTTCTAGGGTTGTAAGGATGGTGTGATCCTTGACCTTTGTATTTTATGTAATTTTAACATTATTTCTTCTTAACTATGAATATAACATAATAAGTTAAGCTATGGAATATGATACTAGTTATGTTGGGATAGTGGTAACTTATTGCAATTATGGAATAATTGTATGAATTTTCTTGTATGTAGGTTGGTACATATGGAATTATTTATCATATATTACTTATATATGATATGTAGTATGGAATTATTATTCATTTAACCTTGTGCATAATTTGTATATCATTAGATCATGAAAACCTAAGGGAAGAGTGGTGAATTAAGAACATGGGTACTAAGAAAAGGGAGTGGATCCTATTTAGTCTCATATTGACTCACTAGTTACTGAGTTTGGATTCAATAAAGGGAGATTATTTAATATAATATTTGATAGATGGAATTATAAAATATAGTCATATGGCCATATACATGTATAATGTGAAATATGTATTTCTTAATTTTGTATACATTCGAAATGTAGTATATACAATTACTATTCATTACCATAATTTTTAGGAACTACATGGATTAGTGGTAATATTTACATTCTATACTTATTAGGAGCTATGTGGAGTAGTGATGGTATTAAATTATACACATCATTATTTTCATGTTCCCTAAACACTTTTATCCAAAATGAGAAAAAAACTCTCTAGGTTAGAGAGATGTGTAGAGAGATTGGAAGGTTTTATGGAACTCTTATTAGCCATTTATTTTTAGATTTTATAATGATTTCATATGATTTTATAAAGTTAGTGAAATATTCACCAAGATATGTGGGACCCTTCGATGTATCAGAAGTGATTAGTCCTATAGTATATAGCCTTGTCTTGTTGGTTCAGGATCCCATGGTGGTCATGATAGAACCAATAAAAATAAGTGACACTCAAAAAATTTATTTGAATAATAGGGACATGTCATAGTATAGGGTATTATGGGACCAGTAATCTAGGAATATTACTACTTGGGAGGACTATAATGAGTTATATAGGAAAATTTCACATTTATCTACTTAATTTGATATTTTATGTTATGATATTTCTCTATTGAATAATATTTTTAGCTAAAAATTTATGTTTGAATAAGAGTCATCCAGGATGATGACTAGATTTAGGGGGAAGGATGTTACATCTTAATTCCTCACTAAACAAACTATTTGACTATCCATGAATATTTATAGTTGACAAATTTGATTTGACTAAGCTTTGAGATATATATATATATTATTATGAGATAGTAAGATAATTCTTAGATTATATGATTACATTGATATGAGTTAGTTGTAGTGTATATGTTTACATTATGATAATGATGATTTGTTGTTTTAGTTACATTTTGTGGTGTATATATATCATGGTGTTATGGTCTAACTACCTCTTGTTGTGAGGTTTACATATGATAACTCATCCTTCAAAGCAGACAGAGGGAGAGCATCATTAGAGAGGATGATGTAGATGGATATGTCAGAGGATGATAAATATCAATTAGAAACTTGTGCACATAAAAATAGCTAGCACATATTAGATGCATAATAAATGGCTAGCATAGTGTGTTTTGATATTGTTTGCATTTAGATAGTCATTTGCACATGGTTTGATATCTTAACTAATGATGATGTGTAATTTATCTTATCTGTTTGTGTTTATGACATGTTCTCATCATTGTTAATGTTTTTGTAAAGGTTAATTTGCATAAACATGTATGTAGACTGACTTAGAGTGTATAGTTGACTTTTTAAATGGAAGCTCAAATGCATTGACAAAATTAATAGGTAATTATTGTTAAATCATTATATAATTAATTATGTTTTGAAAGATAAAATTAATTAATTTAATTAATGTCATTTGGAATATTATAATAATAATAATAATAATAATAATAATAATAATAATAATAATAATAATAATAATAATAATAATAATAAATAGAATAAATTAGGGATTCTTACTTTTGCACCAAGTCAAGTTGGATAAAAATATAAATTAAAAAAAGGGGGCAAGTTTTAATTAAATCTAATAATTTATGAAAAATGATTAAAACAAAAGAAAGCATCATACTTAGGTATGGAAAAAGATAAATTAGGGGTGAAATAAATATGGAGAAGACAACATAACATAGAGAGGAAGAAAAAGGGAAAATATGGAAGGAGGGAAAAAGAAGGAATTCTGCCAAAATAAGCCTTTCTAACTCTTTGATCAGGTAGGTATTATTATTTTGATTTTGTATAAATTTTTTTAGTAATATATGTGTTTATTGGAGAGTATTTATCTAGTATATTAAAATGTTTTTAGAAAACTACACCAGACCATGTATATCAAATAATTAAACATTTAACCCATTATCGATATGTTTGTATAAGTTACATAAAGTATGGTGATATCTAACACATATAGTTTATGCAATGATTATATATTAAATGTAGTGATTATATAAGAGGTGAAATATTTACTTATAATGGAATTCATGTTAACATCAATAGATATATATTATGTAGTAATATATTTGCTTACATAACATACATTGATTTATAAATACTATAGTAATTTATACCTATATAATGATCTTAGCTATGCAGTAATTTTTGACATTATGCAGTGATTTCCTATAAAATTATATAGGTTAACCAAAAATTTGTCTATGGAAAAAATAAATAAATTCCCCTAACACATGTTAATAAGGCATTATTATACTGTATATTGATTATACTATATTTCAACTATGTTGATTGGATTCACTTATAATTTATTACATCTACAAATGGATATCATGCATATCATATCATCGCAAAGTGAGAAAAATGACTTATAACACAACAAATTATTATTTAACATAATTTAGAGTTGTCTATGATAATATTAATCTTAAATATGTCATAGATTTTTAATTGTGCACCTATGAGTTATGAGAATAAAGTCAAATTATTGCATATTTTAGAGAGAATTGGGTAGTAAATTGTACATCTTAAACCAAAGATCTAGGCACTTGGGTAGAGGGGGATTTGCACTCAATCCAACCCATATTATGGAAATATGAGTATGATGATTGAAAAGATAATAGGGGTTTAAATCAAAGTAATAAACTCAATTCTAGTTTTAGCATATCACACCCAAGTTTGTGTGTATGTGCTTATGTGATTGAATGGATGATATAACTGTATATAATCATTTTATATTATATAATTTCATAGTATGTTAATAAATGTTCTTTATGAAATAAAGAGTTAATAATGACACTTATATAAATGATTATAAACCTTGCTTAAATACTTACTAAGCTGTAGATACTAGATAATTAAATCACTACTATTAATATACTAGTTTATCTTATATATCAAATTTCTATGTTAATATTTGTATATTGATTTAATAGAATATGGAGTTAATTATATGGATCACTTAAGATAAATACTATATATATATGCTTTATACCAACTAGATTTTTATTTAATATAATAACTATGTTATTAGATTACTATTAGCATATTATATTATTTCATGCGGTAGTGATATATAGTGTATACAGAGTAGTGGCATGCACTAATAGAATTATTCATTATATATACTAGCCCATTTACAATATCCATAAGAATATTTATATCTATAGTGTATTTCATAAAAATAGTTGTTCCTAAAAGATAAAAATATTCATATAAGAAGATATTTTGTATATGTATTACATATATTTCATAATCCTATGTATGTTCTCAAACATAGCTATTTTTATGACATAAAATATAATTGTATCTAGATAAGTGACGGGCAATGGAAAATAACTAGGTTGTGCATGAATATATCTAGATAGTTTGGTGTGAATGTATTATACCTTTATAATAATGTGATTGTGTTTGAATATTATTACATAAACTATAAATTTTCTTAGAAAGGAATATGGATTAACGTGAGGTCAATTTAAGGGAAATATATAGCCATAGATATTGATGTTATGTATATTTTGATTTGAATATGTCCATATTAGAAAATTTATGAGTAACAGATATATATTCTAATGTGTTGGATAAATTGATGAGTTACAAATATAAACAATCAATAGATTGAGATGTGATTATATATCTATTATATATCCTATTAACCATAGTCACATGATTGTCACACTCAAGAATGGATGTACATAGATAGATATACATGGTTATAGAGAGATGAATAGTATTATGTAGTTTATTAATAGGGATAATACTATAATTATGTAAAATAATAGTGAAGATAGACATTTCTATGGTAATTATACTATACTCCTAAATGAATAATTCTATAACCATGATTGATATAATCATATGATCTAAATATAAATATTAACATTCAAAATTATGAAGAATCATGTTTATTATTGAGCTATGAAGAGGCCAAGTTTATGCTTTGCCTATGTTTCAAACTCTAATTAGAGATTAAGTAATGTATCTATAGAGTAGTAGTGTTATACAAAACATGTCAACATGGTCAAACCTGTAGCAGCATATAAAGATGAAATACATAGACTATGTAGAGTATAAACACATAAAAAAACCTTATGGATGCCTTAAATGGTGAATTTGAAATAAAATTTGTTTTTTATTCTATTTTGAGAACTAACATTAAAATAAAGAGAAAAAAATGTTGATATAGAGAGGTCTATTGGATATAGTATTCATTTTATGTTTTGATGATTCATGGATGTAATGATTGTGTAAATATTATAAAAAATTTGACTAGAATCATAAATGACTATTAATATATATACAAATAGTATTGAAATTTTTTATGCAGTACATATTATAAGTGTGTTAATATGTAAAAGTGTTTAGACTTATATAGCATATAGTAATGAATAGTGAAGTGTGCCTATAAGTTATAGTAGTATAAAATTTAAATTTAGGTTATATCTAGGTGGTATAATCCCATACTTGCTTGATTATTATTCATGAGTATGGGTCATTTGATTCTTGAAATTGTAAGTTTGGTTGTGTAATTATGTAGTTTTCAACTATTATATTATGTAATATCATAAAATACTATAATATAAATGTATGTTATACCTAGGTGACACAAAATATAATTATTATACCTAGAACTCATCCATATGTTTGATGAAATAAATGTATGCATGTTGGTTATTTATTTAATATCATGTTTATGATAGTTAGTATGAAATTTATTTATGCATGCATACAACCCCTCCCAATAATATAATAGATGCTATAATGAAATACTATGTGTTTGTGAGAACTAAGGCTCTTTTGTTCTATCTATTTATTTGAACATAAGCTTATGTTTCCATTGATTTATACTACTTTATTATGACTAGTTGTGTTACTTAGTAGTTATGCTTTAAAACACTAGACTATGATAATATAGGTTATCATAGGGTGTAATATGTTTGGAAACTAATTTTGGTAATTAGAATATGTAGTTATATGTATGTCATACCTAGGTGGTATAAAATTTAGTCATTATTTATATTATAAAATATATATGTGAAGTTCATTCATACATTTGATATAATAAATGTTTGTTGTTAGATTGTCTTATTTTTATCATATTATATATTACTATTAGGATGTAATATATGTGAATATGTTAATTATATTATGTTAACTAAATCTTTCATTATTTATATTGATTAAGTAGTTAGATGGTATTCACTAGCTTATTATCATCATAATACTAGATGAAGGTAATCTAATCAAGTGGTGTTTATAAATTTTGATTGATCTATAGATCAATATTATTTGAAAAATTTGGCCCAATTAATGTTTAGTGAGATATTTTCATTTTATGAGTATGATTTACATGTTTGCGTGATATCTTGAAATAGAAAAAGTTTTCTATGATACATCACATGTTTAGTTTTAAAAATCGTACAACACACGAGTACTTGCTTATCTCTCTAGATTCTCATGCCATCACTATCTACTCATCCATGAAGGAAGGGAGATTCCTTAATGGTATTAGTTTGAGGGATATTTTGTCTATGTTTGGTTTTAAAAAGTGCTTAGATGATGCTCTACTTCCCCACAACAATATTAATTTTAAGATGACATTTAAGATTGTCATAGATACTAGAGTTTAGGAAACTATCCTCTAAGGAGCCATGTATCTTATATATGTTTATTGTATTATATTGTATTTATTAATGAAACATTATCATGATGATCTATAGTTACTTATTCATTTTACATTGAAAAAATGCTTGTATGCATGTATCAATCATGGATAGTTAATTGCAATTACTTTCTATATTTGTCTTATGATGTGTTTCTTATTATGTTAGTGATCAATAATGTATGATGTAGTATACTTAAATTACATTTATCACACTTAGAGTATTCTATATGATCATTTTTTAGAATCTCATGGTTTAATCTATTTATATTATATGTGTTTAAATAATAAAAATAAATCATGTATTTTTTGGTAGAACCTAGTGGGTTTGTTACAAATAAATAATGGATATGGATGACTCACATAGTGACACATCATACAAAAAACATACATGACATATATACCAATGTAAAAAGGTTCAAATTCATAAATAACACAAAAATGGTTACCAAAGCATAATTAATTACAATAAAATGTTCATAAAGCACAATCAAATCAATAAATAATACAACAAGCATAGCTAAAACAAGAAAAAGATGAAAATTTATCTCTCCAAAATGAGGCTTAAATTTTAAAGCAATATGGGTTTGGTCAAAAGTATCTCTAAAAATTTGATTATCATGGCCAAGGTTTGGGCAATAAGACCCAAGGTATCACTTATCCTATTATAACAATTAATAATATTGGCCAACAAGGTTTGGGATTTATTAGACATCCTAAGGGACATTAGTCACATATACAAGTTATCAAATAAAAATATATAGATATATACGACATGTTACAAAAGGAGTAAGAAATTTAGTTGTAAAGTCAAAATCATGCTACATAAACAAGCACTCTCAAAACAAGTTTTCTTATAAAAGAGCATCCACAACACCATATGTATGCAGTAAGCATAGTTTCAAAGGGAAAAATCATAATTAATATTCCAAATCATGATTTAAAAATGTCAACTCTATATTATGAGGAAACTCCCTTTAGCATTCTAGGTTATCATGATTTTGATGTCGAACAATATTATGATTTTTATTATGAACAATACTTAGATTCTTATTGTAAAAAAATTAAATTACAACATAACATTCACACTACATGAGAGATTACCATTCCTATTTTTTACATAGGCCATAGTGATAGTGAGTCTCCCATGAGATTCATTGGTTAGTATGGTTCCTACCATCTTGTACATACTTTCCTTTTCTCTTGCTCCTTGTACATAATTAATTTTCATATTACTTGTACATACCTTATATCCAAAAAGTATGAAAACAATATAACATGTCAAAACAAAAAAAAATCAAATATTACTCATAAAACCCAAAATTTAAAAATTATAGGCATTTATATGTTTACATTTCTTATATTTTCTAGACACTACATCTACTAGCTATCTTAGTATAGTCATTTTTATCATATATACATGCTTTACTTATTGTTGTTGAGTGCTTACAGATTATATGTAGGACTTAGTCCATTACACTAATCAAGACTTGTTATCATCTACCCATTGGGAGTATATATAATGATATTTGTTTATTCATTTGATACAACTACCCATTTGGGGGAATCTTATACATTGTTGTTATTACCAATTTTTTCTTTACATTATGTAAATTCTAGTTTATGAATTGATATATCTTGATATTGATCATTTCTACAAATACTTAGATTTTTTTGATTATCACTAGTTTAGAATTAATATATTTACATCTTGACATTTACATAGATTTGTACGACATTCATTCATACTTTCATTTTTAGCTTTCCTAGTTTAAACTTTATTGTTTTTCCTATACTTCTTCTATTTGAGGGAATTTGAATATTCCATTGTTCTTTGGATCTACACCACATATATTCATTTATGCCTTGGACATGTGCCCATGTCCCTTATGTGTGACTTCATAGTTATGTATGCAGATATTTGAATATGTCCTTCTATGTGGCTCTAATCCAAAATACTTATTGTTTGTATATATGGACATTTGAATATGTCCTTGTATGTCTTCTATTCTAATATTTAGTGACATGTGCCCATGTCCCTTATGTTATTTCCCCTTGGCCTATTTTGAATGCCTCATGTGTTTTGTATGTATGCTTTATTGTATGTGCATACCCATGACACTTGCCTTTACTTGTTACACACAAGTTTTTTATGCCATGAGGGACCTCATGCATCTATCCTTCCTACTTTGGTGTCATGATGGACATCATGCCCCATCCTCATAGGTAGTTACTCATATTTTATATTATACACATTGATCACATATATATTGACACCATTGTGCAACACTAGATATAACATACATCTTACATTACATACTTATGCCAATATTCTCTTACATTCTGTTGTTATGTTTGCTCATTGTATTAGATTAACATGTAGTTATCAAATATGATCTAGATAACACATTTTAAAGAGACATTTATTTTAAGGATAGTTCTTGCATAAGTCAATAAATACCCTCAAAATAGGGGGAATTCATAAGGGTTTGTCATAGAGATCAAGTTCCTCCATTTTTATTCATAGATCATTTTCAGCACATAGGCTCAATTTCATAGAATCAGATATAGGTAAGACATAGGAAAAAATATGAACTCAAAAATTAATTCAGCCACCTAGATTTTAGACCAAATTAATGCCCAAAATGAGACACTAACACCACTTGGTACTATTATACACTACATGGCACTACTATCTAGTAGCCCTAGCTTCAAGGTAGTCTAGATTAACCATATTAGTACACCAATTACAATACATATTTACATATATACATCTATAGGTTTGATAATTATGTTCATATTTATCTCATATTCACTGTAATTTAGCTAAAATTAATATCAGTTGCTTATATTGGGGAATCATGTGTGACATAATCACTTCCACATTCTATTGAGATACATAGATACACTCATTAAAAATTAGTTCAAAATCAATATACTAGATATTAGATTGAGGGCATGTGTGAAACACATTATTTCCATATGCTCAATTACACATAAGTTGATCATATGGAATGGAAAACTCTGTGTCATTATCTACACTATATACACTTGACATCATATTCTAGGTTATCACCAGTTTCATGACTTACACCATATAGAGTGGTTGGTATTCTTGAGTGGGTGAGAGCTACCTAATGTACTTGAGTGACCATGAAGCTAACATACATATTTAGAAATACCCATTTAGATATTTTCATCACTTTATGTGATTTATTTTAAGATGCATACACTACACATGGGTGGGCAATGATGGAGTCATAGCCTACTTAAGTTTTTCGATCCACACAAATGAGAGGGTTAGACACACCTACAGTCTTATCTAAGTAATTCATAAGTCATGATCCATAAACCAGGTATGGGAAATGATGGATTCAAAACTTTATTAAATTATTGAAACACCCACATATGAGTATTTATCAAGTTATTATCTCAATCCAAGATATTAAATGATTTGATCACTTTGTACATGCACATATAAGTTATTATTGATAATTTTGACCTCACATGTTAAATTATCACCCCTACCACTTGAAAATTTTATTTTTAGGAAATGATGTAATTTTTTTAGGCCTAAAAAGATCCAATGGATACATTTTACAATAGTTTCATTAGGTTTTTAAAGCGATTTTAAAAGTTTTAGTACCAAAAATTCCTATTTTGAGGCCATCTATATAGTTGTTCAAGTTAAAATTGGGATTCAAGCATATTTTAAACCTTATTTGTCCATGACAAGGTTAAAAAATTATTTTCAAGATTTTTTTGATCTTAAAATGAATAAAAACAATTTATATCTCATATTAAACTCTTTGGCATCTCTAGAAGGGCCATCAATTTTCATTCAGTACAAGAAGGAAAGAGAGATTCAGGTCCAAATATATTGGTAAATGATAAGTAACCTAATGAAATTTAATTTAGTGGAATCTTTTATCATATTCATTCCCCCATCTCTATGAATAATTGATAAGAGTGTAGTGGGTCTAAATGGCCTATTCATCCAGATAGGTTTAAGGTTTTCCTATGTTTTTTGACTCCAAGATTTTATGGGGAATAATGGTTATAGTGAGGATATTTAAGGTTTAAATATGACCTATTACATGTGGATTAATTATGT
>JARHVA010005322.1:712500-747500 GCA_037957365.1 Torreya grandis
GAATATATTAATTTCCATTTTAATATGAAGCACTAGACACACAAAGCATAATTAACCAATCTAATAAGCATCTATAGGACTAATTAGAGGGTTAATTCATCTTCAAACCTAAGAAAGGAGACAAAGTATAATAAGATATATTTGAACCTAATATATAACTAAAAAAATGTTTAATAATATTTAAAAGGTTATGATATGAATTGTGAAGTCCTCAAACATAGAAGAACATAGTTAACCATCCTAAGAAAGGCACCTACATGCTACAATAGAACACATACAAGTCTCAAGCCTAAAAGGAAGGGAAAAGATGATATGAAAGGATATAAGGACTATTAAAGGATTTAAAAGAGGTCATAGGGGTAGTATGAAACTAAATTAAACATAAAATGTTGATCATTTTGAATTCTAAACCCCATACATAATAAAAAAAAGTAACCTACAGTTATGCCTACACTCTATGATATTCTACTAGATTTGAGGAATGAGTGAAGACTAGGTTTGAAATAGTAAAGTTGGTAAATGGTTTTCATAGTGAAATAAAAAATACACTTCAACTCTCAAACCTGATGATAGTGGATAAATGAAGACAACAAGATATGTTCTAAGGTACACAGTTAGTCAAAGGCATATTAGTAGACCCAACTAATCATGGGAGAATTTAGTGTTTTGAGAGATATTTAGGCATGATAATGCTTTGAAATTTGGTACAAATGGTGATTATGAGTGAAAAAATGCATCCATGGCCATTTCAAAGTCATAAAAATAGGGGACACATCCATTGTTTTGTCTTAGACCTATACCACATTTTGGCAAGGGGCAGTCTTGAGACCAAGAAGGATATTTGAGGTATAAGCACAAATTAAGACTTTAAAACTTAATTAAGAGCCATGTGGAAACTAAAAATTCATATAAAAGGTTTCCAAATACTATAAATAATCACCAAATCTTAGGTTTCAATCAAAGTGCCCTTGAGGGATAGTAAGGAGACAAACCTAGACCTCAAGTGCCCTGACCAGCATACCAAATGGGTAATGAGAACTAAAAAAGCATATATAGTAATGGAGAGTATTTTTATGGATGTTTATGAACCTATTATAGTATTGAGATGGATTTTAGGGCCCAAAAATTATATTAGACCTCTCTCAAGTCCAAAGAGAGCTAAACAAACCACCTGAGGAGAGAATTTACATACTCGTACCATATCTCACACTTTACATTGGAATATGATCCATTTGGGATATTTAGTAGGCCAATAAATTATATTTTATAAGTGGAATAATGTTAGTTTATGGTCCATTCTTTATGAACAATCGTTAAGACCTGATACAAGTCTTAAACCCTGATAGTGACCAGTCATAGAAAAAAGACCTTAAAAGCACATCTAATGACATTATTTTTTCCTAAAACATCTTTTATGTTTTTTATTATTTTAAGGAGGCTATAAATGTGTACTTTTATGTTTATGTCACTTGGTACAAATTTTCATGAATGACCTATTTTTTTATGTTTTTGGTTTTTTCAGGTGTTGTAAGAAAGGGAGAACTTCCTAATCATTGGATGAGATCCTTTGGGAGTTATAATATCCATTAAAGTCAAACAAATCCATAGGATATTTTGGAGGTGATTAAATTAGGCTCATTTTCCAAGGTAATCCCAAACATGCTCAAAATGAGACTAGGTGATAAGGTGATTTCATGATTTGCATACTTACGTAGGGTCTCAAAAACAAAAAATTGACATGGAGGTTTTTGATATAATAATGAAAGTTAATCACATTTTTTTGTTAGTGGGAGATTTTTGGAGCAATATTTCTTCTTTTTAGGCTTATGAGGGCTAATTAGGCCTAAATGAAGAATAAAATGAAGGAAAAGGAGTACTTCCACTTGGATTATGATCATGAAATTTTGTGTGGATATGTAATGGAATAGAGGGTACTCAAAAATTTTCCCAAGTTTCCATTTTATTTGTAAAATATTCTAGACAAGGAGCTTTATAGGTTGTTCGGGCTATAAGGAATGGGTGCTTTAACAATGTAAATGAGAAAAATTTAATATTTTGGGATACTTGATGGTTAAAAATGTTTTTTAAAGGTATTAATTCATGTTGAGGATCCATAAATGGATAAAATTTATCTGGTTCAAAGCAAAACTCTTCTTTCTCTCCCCTATGCCTCTTTGTCATGAAGGAGTCAAGTAGTCAAAACACCCAAATAGTTGCATACAAGATATTCAAGAGGCTTTATTGAGGTTTATCATTTTTTCCACATAAATTTAAGAGTATTAAGAGGTAATATGTTTAATTGAAAAAGTTTTAAAATGATTTAAAGAGTCCTAAACAACTTTGAAAAAAAAAAAATCTTCCAATGCCTAGTCAAGGATGACAAAGTTAAACAAACATCAAAGAGCTTTTAATAGCACAAGATTGATTAAGAAACATAATTAATGGTTTTAATAAATTTTTAAATAAATACTTTATCAATTCATGATGACCTAATATCATGGATCAAGACCTATTTTCAAGGAATACTCTTCTTCACCAAGAATGGAGGGAGTGTAAGTAAATATCTAGGAGGTTATGTTGGTAAACATAAGAAATGAATGCTTAAGAATATTTAAAAATCTAAAAGAATTCATACCTTAACATATACACAAATTTTTAGACGGAAATAAAAGTTATAATTAAGGAATGCTATGTTGGGTTTAAATAAAATAAAATGAATCTCACATTTCCTAGTTTTGGGGGATGCCTTGTCTCTTTCTCACTCCTCTCTCATTCTCTCTATATTTAAGCCTAAATTTAGAATTTGAAACAATAATTAACCTAAGTTTTTGAAATTTAATGACCAATAAACACTTTTTTGCCTTTTTTGAATGATTAAGATATAATTCATGCCTCCTCAAAACTTGTGTTTAGTGTATGTTAATGGTTAGTTGATGAATGATAGTGATAGTGTGTGCTTCCTCTCATATTTTAATTCAATCATTACCTATTTTAGGTGTTATTTCATACCTAAAAGTTTAATAGTGTGATTTATTAATCTTGTATGTTTGAAAAGTGTGAGCTTTCCTTAGTGTCTTTGAGAGACCTATTGACTAACTGCCTAAGATCACACATCATACCAAGACTCTATGTGAAACAATGATGTATGAATACCTCTCATTTGATAAGATCAACCAGGTATATGTTCCTATTCAATATTATTAATAAATATTAGATAGGTAGAAGTCACATTTTAGTTTATCACCTTAGTTAGATAGGGTTTCCCTTCAGTTTACATTCATTTCCTTTCCCTTGAAATATGGTAGTGTAGAGTAAGGACCATAAATAATAAATCAAGGGGAAATATCCCTTAAAATATAAATATTCAATCCATATATTAGGCCACATAAATATTAGGATTGTCTCCATGTTAATTAATATTTTAAAGGCCTAAAACTACCTTCACAAGGGTGTAATTCTAGTAGTCAACAATTTTTGGCATGTCTAATAGGACTCATTAGAGATAGTCTTGGTGAAATTAAAATTATATAATAATTATTCATGAATTATTTGGTGATAAAATTCTAAATCAATTGCTTATAATACTCTTGTCATAGTTTCTATGTAAGTGAATTTTAATTGCACTATCTTGATGTTGTTTTTATGGTTGTGTATAAGGAAAATTCCTATGATATACCTCATTATCATCCTTATCATGAGTTATACCAACCTATTCATGATCCATATGAGCATTTTTATGAGCCTAATCATCCTTACCAAAAATATTATCAGCCCTATGATTAGTCTTGTCAAGATTATGATGATTCATATAAGTTTTATAGTGACCCTTATCAGCCTCACTATGACCTTGACTATATGCATCAACATCCTTATTGATACTTGTAAAAATCATACTCACCTCTTCCTAATCCATATCCAAATAAAAATCATGTTTCACCTATCATATATTTTTTGGCATTCAAGAAAAATATGCTAAAGTCTAAATGGGTGATGAGAGTGTGGGATAGAGAGTTGGATGTGATACTTTTTGACCTCATAGAGAAGATGAGGAAAATAGTGCAAATACTAAAAATTAGGTGGGTATTAGTTGGAGAATAAAATCATTATGTCATGAATTATGAATTTCATAAAATGGTAATCATGATCCAATGGTAGGTAGACAATATAGTGAGGTGGGATAATCAATAAACCCAACCCAAAAAACCTAAACCATCTCTTCTTACCCCTAGTCAAACTTATTTTATTCCAAGTTACTTTCTAGTTACACCTACCCTACCTAAAGTAAACAATCTTATTCCATCTTGGAGGCCATCTTGGGTTATGACTCTTATTTAATCCATGCTAAGTATTATGGATGAATATCCTCTCATCAATCTTCATGAACCCTCTTGTTTACCATAACATCCCTCTTGCGTTCCTTACCCTCATGAAGTCATTGAATATTCTTAGATGGAGCTTTCATGAGAGCCAATTTAACCTCCAAGTGAAAATACAAATTTAAAATTACTACCTTTAAACCAAGTAGTTATATCTTGGGAGGAATAGGAGGAGGTGAGTGTTATACAGTTTGAGTCCAAAAAAGACATTGTGCCTATAATTATTCCTTCATGGAAGTCAATTCAAGCAAGCATCGAAAGGAAAGAAGAAGTGATTATTGAAGAGGCTAAAATTTTGGTTACTTATGAAATTGATAAAGTGAATCATGATGCTAAGGAAGAAAATGGTGAGGAATAATACCATGAATCACTCATGGGATAAATGAACTTACTCTTTGTCCAAGCATTCCTACAATATTCTTCTATTCCCAAGACCTCAAATTACAAAAGCACTCCGTTGAATCCCAAAAAAACTCATGAGCTTATTCATTGCCCTCTAACCATCATCATTATTGAAGAGGATCATGTTCTATAGAGAATAAATGAAGAAGTTAAAACTAGAAGTGATTTTTAAAGAGAGTGTGGTGAAGATGAGGAGAGCATGAAATAAGAATAAATATTTATTGTTACTCCTCTCGGTGAGAGCAAAGGCATTTTATCTTTAAAAATAGGTGATGAAGTTGTAACAGGGGACTGAAGATATGTTAAATTGTTTCAAGATCTTCATTTTGATGTGATTGAGCATGAAGAAGAGAAGGTAAATCCTTGTTTTGATTTCCTTTGTTTCAATCAAGATAATAATTAAGACTTGTTTGAATGTTTGGGAATCAGGATACTCATTTTTCCTAGGTGATTATGAGTTAAGGTAATATGAGGCAGTTTTGGAAAACAAATCAATGAGATAGAGAGTGATAGTCTTGAAAAATTTTATTTTCAAGAGGAAACCTCACTAGATGGTGATTTGTTTGAAATTATTAGAATGGGTTATCATCCTCTCACCTCATTTACATACCTTGATGTACTCTTAAAAGATAATGAGGATCACTTTTGGCTAGAATTTATCATAGAATAACAAAATATCTCTATTTGGAGACAATGATGATCAGGTTGAAAGTTTTAAAGATAATACTAAGGACTAGGTATGCTACTCCAATCAGTCATATAAGTTTCATGATGTAATAAGACTTAAAAACCAATATCTACCCATCTTGGAGACCATTGCCAAAGAAGAACAACTAAAAAAGGTAGAGAATTAAGAAGACAAATATGTGTTCCTTAGAGATATATTTGATGATTTATGCCTATTACAAGGTATGTCAAATGTGTTTTTAGTCAAGAAGAAGGCTCGACCAAGTAAGAAGTCAATCAAACGTGATTTCACATGCCATTACATACCTCATGAAGTAGGCAATCCAAAAAACTTTCCTTTTGATCATAGAAGAGGATTATTTAAAATTTATTTGTAGTTAATTTAGCTTTCCTCCAAGTTTTCTCAAACACATTAGTTGTTTATGTTTTATTTCAATAGGTGTTTTACTAGCACATGCATTTTGTAAGTCTAGTTTCCTTACTTTGTTGTCTTTTCTTTCCTATCTTTAAGGAGAAAGTAGATGTATTATCTTGAGTCAAGATTGGTGGTCATTATTCAAGGTCTAATCATGGTTTTGTTAGAGTTTAAGAGTTATCTTATGATTTTTTAATATATTTCAATGTTTTGGTTCTGAAGTATAGTAGGCATACTTCCTAGTTGAGTTGCCAAAATGTTGATGATTTTGACCTCACAGGTCAAATTATCACCCATACTAATTTAAAATTTTATTTTAAAGACATGGAATAATTTTTCATGCCTAAAAGTATGCAATGGATACATTTTACATCAATTTCATTAGGTTGTTAAAGTGATTATAGTAGTTTTAGTGCCAAAAGGCCTATTTTGAGACCATTTGTATTATTATTCAAGGTGAAATTGGGATTAAAGAATTTTAAGAACCTTATTTGTCCACTTTAAGGCCAAATAAATTATTTTAAATATTTTTTAGGTCTTAAAATGAAAAAAAATCAATTTATCTCTCAAAATGACCTCCTTGGCAGCTCTACAATGGCCATTGATTTTTGCTCAGTACAAGAAGGAGAGATAGATATTTAGGTAAAAATATATTGTGAAATTATTGGGAACCTAATGAAATTAATGTTATTTTAATTATTTTTTTAGATTCATTTCCCCATCTTTATAAATAATCACTAAGAGTGCAAGGGGGTCTAGATGGCCTATTCATCCAGATAAGGTCCAAGTTTTCCTTTATTTCTTCACTTAAGTATTATATGCAGAATAATGGATATAGTTAGTATATTTAAGGGTCAAATATGAAATATTACATGTTTTTTAATCAGTTAAATCCTTCCAAGAAGGTACCTATGGCATAAAACTAGTTTCTTATAGTATCTTTGTGAATGGTATGTTTGATCAATTTTGGAACATGATTTGAGTTTTCAATAAAGTGTATTGATTTTAAAGGGTTATAAAATCAATATATAATTAATTTCACACATAATTTATCCAATAAATAGTTCACAAATATCCATCTTGATTACAATCTCTTGTGAGATAGTTTTGGGTGATTTAGTCTCTTCAACAAGGTACGATAGTAGATAATGAGATTAATGTCAATGGTCAATGGATTATTAAATAATGAAGGATATTTACAATAAAATTATATACCTCCAATAATTTTATAATAGTTCAAGATTTTTATATACACTCTTGAGATCAAAATCTTATTTTAAGCTAAAATGCCTATATAACAATAAAAGATTGTATATGGCTATTTTATCAACTTAAGAGACCATTCAAAGGACTATAAACTATTATGAATATGCTATGAGGGTGAAAAATTAATTTTAAATTTTATCCAAGTCCTTATAATATATTTTAGTGCTCAAAATTTTACCAAGGTACTCGATAGAATCATAGATGAAGACCTCAAAACTTAGTTTAGTAGAAACTAAGGTAACTTAGCATTGTTTAAGGTAATATGTTGTTTCTTGTTTCCATGTTATTAAAACTTCCTTATGGAAAATTTTATGATTATTAAAGTTAAGTTTATATTATGCAAGGTTAATATATGTCTTTGAGTAACTTTGGTCTCTTTGAACCAACCTCCCACCTCTCCTCAATTCGTACACAGAGGGAGAAATAACCACCTACAACAGTTCTCTTTCTCAAGCTATATCTTCAAGAGTCATCTTGTTGAAACATTAAGGTAGGTGGATTAAAAGTTTAATAATTCAATTTATATTAATTATAAATGAACATTATATCATATAGAGATAATTAAGTTATGTGGAATGGTGTGGTGAATTTTCACTCCATACAAAGACACATCTACACCTACAACCATGTATCTTGGTTGTTAATAAAGTTTTCATGAAATATTATTTATGAGGAGAGTAGGTAAAAATAAATTGTAATATGGATGAAGTTTATAACAATGGTAGATATAAATTTCAAGGACTAAAATGAGGATTACAATTTATACTTTGACAAAAACCACCTATAGATCATACAAGCCTTAACTATACACTTATAGTCACCAAGGAGTTAACATAGTAAAGCATAGTACATTAGAAGTGTTTTATTAGAGGAGATTAGAGGTTAAGTTATATTTAATAGATTGAATAAGTTATTAAACCATTTTAATGAACTTATCAAGGTCTTCTAGCATCAAATGTCCACCTACAATAAAGGAAACACCTAATCTCCACATACAACCAACTTGGGGGTCTAACTGAGGTCAAGGATTTATGAATTGAAAGAATATAATGGTGAATATCATGAGGAGTTAAAATCATTACTTGAAGTTTGATAGGATTTATATATATTATCATCCATAATCCTTAATAGGTAAGAATCCTCCCAAAGAACATTCACAGACTTAGGTTAAACCTAAATTCAAGTGAAAAAAACATAGTTAGCTATGTTCCAGATGGTGAGGAAGCTTGTGTGTGAGAGAGGAGGTTTGAAGAGTTTGGATAAACTCACAAAGTACTAGGGTATATTTATTAATGTCATATACCTATTTTATATGTCTTATTATAGTCACATTCCCAATATAAGCTAATTATACTCCTTAGTGGCCACCTACAACCAATAAAACCTATAGTAAGGCAAGAGGAAGCATAGTCAGCTGTGTACTTGGGATCATGAGAAGATATTATCAGGAATTAAGTGAGATTTTAGTGATTATTTAATATATTAAATAGGTTATAAATTCATTCCAATTACCTTATAAATGTCTTCTTACATATTTTTCTCCACTTATAGTAAAACAAATAGGAAATAGTAGTCTATAGCCAATATATGATTGTAGATAGTCAAATGTAGGAGTGGAAATATGGATAGATGTCAATAATATGAGATATGTGAGAGTGACATAAATAAATTTCATAAAATTTAAGATTAGGTTTGAATATATTCATTTCCATTTGAATATGAATCCCTAAACATAAAAAGCATAATCAATCACTCTAATAGACACCTACATGACTACTTAGAGGGTTAATTCATCTTCAAACCTAAGCAAGGAAACCAAGTAAAATGAGAGATATTTAAACCCAATTTGGGACTACAAACATGTTCAATAATATTTAAAATTTCATGATATGAATGGTTAGGTTGTAAAACACAAAATAACATAGTCAACCATCTTAAGAAATGCACCTACAGGCTACAAGAGAACACAGACTAGTCTCAAGCATAAAATGAAGGGAAAACATGAAATGAAAGGATATAATGAATATTATATTATTTATAAGAGGTAATATGGGTATTATGAAACTAAAATAAACATAAAATATATATCAATTTGAATTTAAAACCACATACACACTTAAAAAAAGTTACCTATAGTTTTACTTACTCTTTATGAGCTTCTACTAGATTTGAGGAATGAGTAAAGCCTAGGTTTGAAATAGTAAAGTTGGTAAATGGTTTTAATATTGAAATAAATACTAAATTTAAATTATTATACCTGATCAAAGGGTATAAATTAAGACAACAAGCTATGTTCTAAGGTACATAGTCAGTCAAAGCCATACTAGTAAACCCAACCAATCATGGGAGAATTTGGTGTTTTGAGAGCTCTATAGGCATGATCATGATTTGAAATTTTTTATAAATTATTATATTTATTTAAATAATGGATCCATGTAAATTTAAAAGTAATATAAATATGGGTCATACCCACTAATTTATCTTATACTTGGCCGAATTTTTGGTAAGGGGAAATCATGAGACCCAAAAGAATAATTGAGTTATAAGCATAGAGTAAGACTTTAAAAATTCATGAAAATCCCTGATGGTATTATAAGTTCATATAAAAGTTTAAAAAAAACTATAAATAAGAATAAAATCTTAATTTTCAATACAAGTTCCCTTGAGGGATAGCAAAAAAGAGACAAACCTAAACCCCAATTACCCTAACTTGTATATCAAATGCATAAAGTGGGGTAATGAGGACTAAAAATTCATGTATAATCATGGTGAATATTTTTTTTGAGGTTTATTAACCTCTCCCAGTATTGATATGGAGTTTTAGGACCCAAAACATAGATTAGACCTCTTTCAAGTTCAAAGAGAGCTAAGCAAACTACCCGAGGAACAACTTTACATATTTGTACCATATATCACACTTTAAATGGAATTATGAGCCATCTAGGATAGGTGAATAGATTATTCAATAATAATTTCCAAGTTTAAGGAGGTCATTTGATGGTTTGTTCTTTATAAATAATTGTTAAGACCCCAAATAGATCTTAAACCTCTCTTAAACCTTTATAATGACCACTCATGGAAAAAATACCTCAAAATCACATTTAATGCTATAGGTTACTCTTGAAACATATTCAATGTTGTTTATGACTACAATTATGTTATATACATGTACTTTGGTGCTGATGTCACTAGTATGGTTTTCCACAAATGCCCTATTTTTGCATGCTTTTGGTGTTTTGAAGGCGTTATGAGAAAGGGAGATATTCCTAATCATTGGATGAGGTAATTTTGGAGTTTTAATAGATATTAAATTACATAAATATGGAAAATATATTTTTGAGGTGGTCAAACTAGGCCCATTTTCCAATGTAAACCCAAATAGGCTTAAAATGAGACTAGGTGATAAGGTGATTTCTTTGTTTGCATACTTATATAGGGTTTTGAGACTGTAAAATTGACATGGATTTTGGTGATAACATATGAAAATTTAATCACATGATTTTTATTTATTTCACATGTGTGGTAAGATTTATATAGAAAAATTTATACTTTCTAGGCTTAAGAGGGCTAATTAGGTCTAATTGGAGATGAAAATGAAGGAAAATGAGTAATTACACTTAGATTATGATCATTAAGTTTTGTGTGTAAATGTAAGGGGATAGAGGATACTCAAAAACGTGCCCATGTTTTTATTTATTTTTAATAAAATATTCAAGACAAGGAGATTTATAGGTTTTTAGGGCTAGAAGGAATTGGTGCTTTAGTATGCTTAATGAGAAAAATTGATTCTTTTGGGCTACTTGATGGATGAAAATTATTTGTTTCATGTCTGTATTCATGTTTAGGATCCATAAATGGATAAAATTTGTCTTATTCAAAGCAAAAATATTCTTTCTTTCTCTTATGCCTCTTTTTTCATGGAGTCAAGTGGTCAAAACACCCAAAAGGATGCATAAAAGTTATTAAAGAGGATTTATTGAGGTTTATATTTATTTCAATGCCAATTTAAGAGTATTTATATGTTATAGGTTATTTTAATAAGTTTTTAAATTCTTTAAAGAGTCCTAAACAAATTTAAAAAGTAACTTTTCCTTCTAATGCCTAGTCAAGGAAGACAAAGTAAAACTAGCATCAAAGAGCTTATAGCAACCCAAGAATGATGGATAAACCTCATTAATGGTTTGAAAAAAGTTTAAAATAAAGAATTTATAAATTAATTATGACATAATCCCATGGATAAAAACCTATTTTCAATTAAGACTCTTCTTCACCAAGAATGGAACACGTGCAAGCAAAGATCTAGGAGGCTATGTTTGTCAAATATAAGAAATGAATTATCAAGACCCTTTAAAACTCTCAAATAAATCATAAATAAACCTACACACCAATTTTGAGATGGAAAGAAAATTTATAATCAAGGAATGATATGTTAGGTTTAAAGAAAACAAAATGAATGTCACATTTCCTAGTTTTAGGGGCTGCCTTATCTCTTTCTCTATCCTCTCTCATTATATATATATATATATATATATATATATATATATATATATATATATATATATATATATATAAGCCTATTTTTTTCATTTGATTGAATAATTAACTTAATTTATGGAAATTACATGATTATAAAACACTTGTACATGCCTCTTTTGAATGAATAAGACTAAATTCATGGCTCCTCAAATCTTGTGTTTTGTGTATGTTAATGGTTATTTGATGAATGACAATGATAATACATAATTCCTCTCATATTTTACATTACTCATTAACTATTTGTATGTTTTAGTTCATCTCTATAGGTTTCATATTGTGCTTGATAAATCTTGTATGTTTAGAAAGTGTGAGATTTCTTTAGTGACTTTAAGAGACATATTGACTAACTAACATACATCATTCATCAAGCCAAGCCTCTATGTCAAACATTGATGTATGAATACCTCTCATTTTAGAAGTGAAATCAATTCCATGTTCTTATTTATTCTTATTAATGCATATTAGATAGGTGAAGGTCACATTTTGGTGTATCACCTGAATTAGATAAGTTTTTCTTTCAGTTTACCTTCTTTTCTTTTCCTTTGTAAGTTGGAAGTGTATAGTAGGGATCCTAATTAATAAATCAAGGAGATAACCCTTAAAATATAGAGATTTAAGCCATATATTAGTCCACCCATAGCCTAGGATTGTCTCCATGTTTTATACTGTGAAGGCTTAAAACTACCTTCACAAGGGTACAAGTCTAGATGTTAATAATTATTACTAGGTTCATGCATTAGTTCACATACCTAATGAGGTGTATTCATTCCTTTAATATTTTCTATCTCTTTACTCAGCTTTACTTAGATAATTTATTAAACATAGTCTTTTTATTTTGATATCTCTAAAGTAATGACTATTTTTTCATGGTTCATTGTAGGTCATGATTTAGATCATGCTTCACATACATAGACCCAACTTCACATAATCAGACTCAGCTGCACAAACTTCACTTCATAAGTAATTCTAGGTATGCTTCTTTTTCCTTTATACTAGTCATTTTCATTTTCTAAATTTATAACATAAATGGTGGGGGCAAATGTAATCACCTAGAAGTGGTATATGGATGCTAAGAGTGTTGCTTGAGATAACATATTCCTAGTTTAGCCCTAGACCTATCCTAGAAAATTTATCACACTTGTCCATCCACTATGTAGAACATATATTTACCTTCTTAGCTCAATCATAGTCTCTAAACTACATTCTTAGATCCTAACCCTTCATTCCTAGTAGCCTACTAGCTGGACACTAGATCCACATGGAGCTAATGTCCCCAACATGGTGATAGTGTCCCTTTCCATAAATATCCTGAATAGATATATTTTAAAATGTATGATGCTCTTAGGGTCATCCTAAGAACATCTTATTATCCACACAAGTTATGAATCACTATAAATACAAGACAATTATACATATATCCACTAGATGGAATATATATGCCAAAAACCTATCAAGTTGAGAAAAATCAAGGTTATTAATCCCTATTTTTCCCTACTTATGAATAATACCATCTATATCTTCCCTAATCCCATATTTCAAATATTTTTAATCTTAATCATACTCAATAAATTCAATACCATTATAATTCTATAATACACTTGGACTTGTACCAAGTACTAGATGGGAGAACTAAATCAGGATTGATCCCTCCTCGAACTATTGGTATTTAGGGAACTCTCTTCATAGTGGGGTGTTGAGGATGTATACACTATCCTAATAACAAATAAACATTTTTAGTTCATGTCAAAATTGTAATGAGTATTAGGGTTTGCATATCTAATTAGTTATTTTAGGCACAATACATAGTTCTAGATTATATACACGTAGGAATACAAAACAAAAACATAGGTGCAGGTGCTCCTAAATTTTTTGAATAGTCTATCAAAGGGGATCCTATCATTTTTTTGGGACACTAAATCCAAATGGAAATATTTTCTATGAGATAATCTAACATAGGGACCCTATTGATGACACTCAAATCGATTTGTAATCTATTTTTCAACACCTAAATCTTCCACCATAGTTGTTTTATAGATAAGTCTCTATTTGTACATAGCTATTACTATTTTTATAAAGTAAAATCAAGTCAAATTATATGATAAATCAATTTTTATTTATTTAATATTATTCAACTAATTTATATAACTCAACCCTTTAATCAAACATAGGATTTACATATATAAACCCTAAAAGATTAAAATAAGGACATGACTATATCAAATGTCTAAAAAATCAAGTTTGACATATTAAAATGTCCAACCAACAAACAATGACATGTTCAAATGTCAAATAAATCACACATAGGTATGGGGTACATAAAAAAAAGTAGAATATTCAAATGTTTTAACAAGAAAGAAAATAAAAAGGTAAGACACTCAAGGAAGTTCATAAAGGAAAGCATAAAATACTAGCATAAACATATCATAATAGTCCATAAATCAAATACGTTAGTAAAAAATGTCAAGTGCATAACATATCAAGTACCTAGTGAAAGATATAATCATGGATACAAGCATGTGTAAGTATGTATATGAGCTCAAAACATGATAATGTAGGGTGAACATAGAATGATATAACCTAAAATTATCATTACCATATAGGTATATGACCCCAATGGCTATATGATATGAGTAGAGGAAAGGCCCAACATCTTAAAATAGGAATAGATCATGTATATGTTTATTCCTTTATCACATTTTAATATAAGTGTAGCACACATGTGTATATATGTGTAATTTATATGCCATACATTAACATGGAACTAACACATATGCCAAGGAGCTAATATAACATGTTTTATGCTGAAAATATTTTTGGATTTTTTACTATTTTATGATTTTTTTGGTATTTTTTAAATATGTGAAGAGTAATATTCTATGATCCCACAAAAATGGTGTAATAATCTATTAACACTACTAAGGATCTTGTATAGGTGTAATATCTATCACTATAGTATTTGTGATGTTCTACATATGTAAAATAGGACTCTATGGTTTTGGATTAAAAGTAGGATTAGGGGATTATGAAACTCATAGTTGAGTGATCTATGGTTTTTTTAGAATAATATTAATACAAAAATGTGTAGGTGATTTGTATATCTCAATATGGTTCATAATAGAAGATGGGGATTCTATGGAATCCACTATATGTCTATGATGTAATGGTATCTCAATTACTAACCACCGAGTAAAGGGCATTTCATGTTGCTTACCTTTTTGTGATGGATTAACCCTAGTAAGTTTTATAGTTAGCTATATGGATATTATTTTTTATTTTTTAGGATATACTCATATGGGATATTTGAAATTATAATTAACTAATTAACATGAATGTTTTGAACACACCCATGCACTATATAAGGTATTGTTTAAAGCGTATAGATCTAAGGTCTTCCTAATAATATATCAAAGATTATCATGGAAGGTATAACTAAAAAATTAGTAACCACATGTGTGGGACCAACCTATAAAGGTAGGTAAATGTCACTAAGAAACCTCTTGCAAGTCCCATATAATTCTCTAATTTATCTAGTAGAAGGATATAAATCATGATGAGATAACCTAAGTTTGTGAGTAATGTCATGGTAAAAAATTTATTGATTTCACCATTATAAATTATAAAACTATATATAGGGTTTTTATTAAGGTATGATTGAATGAATAATAATTAATATCAGAGTCATCATCCTTAATCTCACTATAATAATAAAAAATACGTCTTTAAACCATATGAAATATATGTCACATATAATTATAAATAATCCCATCTAATGGGTGCCCATAATTTGATGGAAGAGGATGTGTATTATATGACATTTTCACTTCTATTTCCTTCTTATAATGATCTTGTAAGGATTGTTAAATATTTTCTATTTGTGGTGATCACCAGGTTGTGAACTTGATTCCTTGGGATTATCAGATCATCAAATGTGATATCTTGGTCATCAATAAGATCTTGGATCTTATTATTCAAGGTAAAACATCTATTCTTATAATGTTCTAGTCCTAAGTGATAATCAAAATAAGCATTCACATCATATCCTTTGGGTATATCTCTATTCATATCAACCTTAGGATGAGGGAGAGGTATAAGATGATAATTTATTAACTATGGGAGTAATAAGTGGGAGACTTTGGTAAGTATTTAAATTGTGTCCTTAGTGCATTAGACAAGAAAATATAATTATGCTACTATGAAACTATGATAACCATGGTTTCTTATTTTTAGGCTTATGATGTTTTACCTTATAACTTGTTTTGTTATATACTTGAGCCTATTCAATGAAAATAATCTTCATTTCATAGTCCTATACAACATGGCATAAATCATCAAAATATTTAAAATTTTTAAAAACAATGGACACATGTAAAGGATAAAGCAAACCTTACCTAAATATGTCATGAAACTATTTATATGCCATATGATTAGTCCTTTTATCCAACATTATCTTGTACCTCAAGCTATTGTTTATGTTCATCCTTACCATCATAAAATGTGAAATTATGTGCAATAAAATCAACTAAAAAATGGTGCAAGGATATCTCAAGTGTAATAGGGTTATCTAACACATATTAGTAATCAATGGCATGAGAAGAATTTAAAGCATTTTTTTCAATGTTTGAGACCTTGTCTTCCAAGGTATTTATAACTTGAAGGAGTGTTTGAGTTATGGACCCATTAGGATTTAGATTATAAAGTTGAGTAGTCATAAAAGGGAATGTAATCATGGTTTTAATAGGAATATAAACTAGTGTTTGAGTTGAAACATTATCTATCCATATGGTAGATATAGCAATAATAGTTTTAAGAAATAAAGGTTAGAAGTTGTAATCTATTCCTCCAATAGATATAGGTATATTTATTTGTTTGGTATCAGTTTTAATACCTATTGATGCATGTTTTATGGACACCACAACATAACAAGGTAGCTTATAATGTTTTAGGATCTCAATGGAGGTAAACTCCACTCTAGGGCATAAGTTTAAGGTATGCAATCTTTAACAACCTATTGATGTAATAGTTGGTAGGTCATTCAAGTTATTGATAAGGATTTTTATGGAGATGTGGTTCCCAAAGGATAGTGAATTTATAGGTGAGTTGGATGGATAGATGGATTCTAATATAAAGTGGGTAGATCTCAAAATAAACTCAAGAAAAGAGGGAAGGGTAAGGAAGAAAATAAATCTTCTTTGGTTTTTAGGAATCACTTCCCTTACTAGTTTCTAAATAAACATGTACTCTCATAACTTATGCCTATTTCTAGGAGAAATTTCACATGCACCATTAGACATGGTTAAGAAGTATAAGGAGATACTGATGTAAGAAATTAACAGGCCTCAAAAAAAGGTTTTTAATTTTAGGGACGTTGTTTCACACTCTTGCTCAAGAGATTATGGCTTAGGCTAGCAAAGTATCTAAGGTAGATATTACACACACACACACACACATTAAAATACATCAAAGAAAGCACTCATGCACATTCAAAATTATGAATCAATTAACTTAAATGATTTAATCAATACAATTCACCAATATTTCAATAGTTATTGCACATCTAAGATTAGTGCATCAATCAAGACAGTCAATAATCCATTTGAAGCTATTGCACACTAAAGATTATTGAAACACACAACCCAAAAAAGTAACATCTAATTACACAAAAAATTGAAAGAGGATACATAAACACATTCGCTAATGATCAAAATTGATTTTCTCCTCTATATTAAAATTCTCTAATAAAAATCCAAGTTGGATTAAAATGATTATATAGACTTGGGGAAGGGGTCACCTTATCCTCCAAGATCATACAAGGTTATTACATATGATAGTTAGAATATGAATTCTAATTGTGGTATAAAACTGTATAAGAGTCTTCTTACAGTTATAAATTTAAGTTAACCTCTATAAAAGTTATGTAACATGTGCATCTATATAGAGGCAAATTTTTACAATTATAGATTGAACTAAATGATATCTAAAAATATATGAAAAAATACCTCCTCTTATAGGTTATGAGAACAACCTATTAGATATTTTAAATTAGCCACCTTCAAATGGAACTCAGACATATGTCCAAGACAAGTATCTCCTTACCAATGTTTTAAAACTAGTGACACTATTATTAGATGTGACTAATCTAACTTAAATGTGTGTTGAATATTTCCCATACCTTTATATAATATTCATTTGGAAGGATTTATAGGGTCTCTAAAATGAAATAATTGATAGTGTAAACTTAATTGACCTTTGAGATGCCTCTATAACTACAACATTCTCTTGTGTTATTGTTGGATATTCACTTTCATACTCATTAGCCAGATTAAGTCTAAGACATGCATGTTCATATTATTGATTTAGCTTAACTTTGAGGACCAATAATGATCTATAAATATATCTCAAATGTCCAAAGATCTACATGTTATATCTATTATGTCTACTATCTTTCTAAATGTGACACATGTCAACACCTGATTGAGTCTAAATCTTTGAAAAAGTACACCTAAGACTCATACCATTGATATGCTTCATGTTGGAATGTGAGAATCCCACTTGGAATCTTTGTGGGGGTCTCTTAGTACTTTATAGTCATAGTTTAAATGATTGTATGCTAAGTGGCAATCATTTTCTAGTTTTGGGACCTTTGAAAAGTCCATCTTGATCTCACACTATCGATCATTTGTGCCCAAGTTAATGTAGTTCATATATATTCAGGTTTTAACTCATTAAATCATACAATCATGCCACTTGTCATTTCCTCATTAGTTTAAAAAGTTTTTATTGATCTTGCACCATTAGATCAACTATATGGATCTATGTTGACCATTGATCTACCTGGGCCCACTAATATTTGAATTCAAATGGATAATTTATGAGGTTAAATTTGAAGTTCACATGACTATCAATGACATCCTCATGACCTTCAATGATGTCCATGTCACTATCACAATTTAATCCCCTATTTTTTTATTGTTAAGCTTAAATTTTATGTATGTATGACTGTCAATGACATCCTCATGAACATTAGAATTTGTTTGTTCAACATTTTGACTTGTACTTTGAATCCCTATTATATTGACACTTATCATTTCTTGAAGACTCCCTACTCCTTAGGATAAGCTAATGTTAAAAATATGCTCATATGTGTGCCACTTGATAGCTTCTTAGGGCTTTTGTGCTCTATAACTATTGACACTTGCATCATTTGATATTTATATGTTGGGATTCCATGATGGTGACACGTGTCACCATTGTAGAGATCTAGAGAACCTTTGACATTTCAATGTCTGTTTGTGTCATTAGATATTTATAATAAGCTCCTATGATCGTGACACTTGTCACCCTTACAAAATTTAGTAGGTCCTTTTAAATTTTCAACCATTATTCTCACTTATTTTAATCAATTGAGCCTAAGTTAATGCAATTTAATAAAATTTTAGGCATAAATTAAAGACATAAGTTAATATAAAGGACCTTGCATAAAAAATCTAACCTAAGGTTTGATTTGTATTAAAAAATATGATTAATACCTAGGATTCGAATATATAAAAGATCCCCTATGTTAATTTTTACCCTACATAAATCATAAGATATAAAAATGACCAAGTATATATATTTTTAGCCTAAGGTATTAGTATTAATGAAATACAATTATGACCTAGGTTAAAATCTTACATTAAGTCCTTAATATAATAAAAGATCTCTCTAATGATTTGACCCTACATAGAAAATCAATCTATTAAAAAGGACTTTAGGATAAATAAATTATCCTAAGGTTTAAACATGATTTTAATCATAGACTCAATTTAATCAATAAGAGACCAAGGGTTAAAACAAAAATTTAATTTATCATTAAGGTATGAAACCCTAGGCAGTGTTCACACAAATGGACTCCATTAATCCTACAACATGGAAACATAAAAATAAAATGTTAGAAACCTTAGATGAAGTCTAATGAATATTATGTGCTAACAGACCCATGTAAACTATATCAAAACAAAATATTGAATACTAGTTCTTGAACAAGTAGAATTTTCAATTTAAATTACAAATTTACACAATTTATAATAAGGGTCCCTATTTTCATAAATGGGGGTGTGTTAAGTACAAAAAATGGTGACTCATAGAGGGAATACTCCTGAGTATTTAAGAACCCAAAAATTTAGTTAGAAATACTTAAATCAATCATGAAGTGTGTCACAGATAAATACTTAAATCAAAAACATGAAAGAGACTCTTAAGTAGATTCAAACAACATACTTACCTTCTAATTTTTTGGATCTATGTGTGTAAAATTTGTAATTAATTTAACCCTTACTATGATGATTTTTTCAAAGGTTTGATGAAGTAGTAGGTTTTATTCCAGCGTCTCTTAAATCTCATTAAAAAATAAGGGAAGATCAGGGATTGCTCTGCTTTTAGCGAGACATCTATAGCCCTAACAGAGATACATTAAACTACTTTTATTCTCTCTCCATTATTTTATCTTAATCATGAAAAGTGGTATATTAACCTTATTTCATCATGTGATCCTTTTGATTTTATTTAGATTTTCTTTTGCTCTTTTGAACTCAATGGTTTGATTCTTATTTTTTTTTGTTCTTAAATGAAAAGAGAAGAGATAGAACCCTAGTGAGATGGTATAATTATAAAACAAATTATTAATATAATTTCCCTACCAACCACATCTATACCTAAAATTATCATTTCCAATAGGTATGTAACATGATAAGTGCATTTAATCCATTAAAATAAGAAAATTTTCTAAATTTGTATGAAGTACTTTGAGATAAACTTTCACATACTAGTGAAAGTATTCAAATGTGACACAATCCATAATAGTTCATGATTACATACCTTTATCCTGAAGACTCAAAAATACATAATTATGCCCAATCTATAAACTAGTCCCAAATTGCCAAATTTTAAATTCCCCCTTTATACAAGTCCTAAGCTCAATTGGTTTAGATTTCAACTTGTTTATGGTCAAAACAAACACAATTCTGATTGTTAGAGAAAGAAAGAAACAACTAATCTATGAAAGTAGGAAATTAACTAAGAAAGCCTTGAAATCTAGTTTAGAAAGCATGAAATATAATCTAAGAAATCAAGAAACTTAATCTAACGAAAAAAATTACAAAAAAAAAGAAACCTAACCTAATCCTACTCTAAAGAAAACCCAAACAAGATGGGGGATGGATTTGGAAACTTTGTTCAATATGTTTCTCATTATTTGGTAATAACAAGGTTTTGCCCATTAAAGTTTTGAGATAGGCAGGGACATCCTTGTATTCATTCTGTACAAATTTGAGCCTTTCCCTTTTATTTTAGAAAAAACAATCAAGGTTACTCATTGGGACATCCCAAAAATAATAAATAAATAACTCATCCAAAATGTTTCCTGAAATGGATATTAGATCTGATCTACAGTCTTGAAATTCATCATCCTATGTGAGCTCATTATGGGGAAGGTCCACAAAGATAGAATCAGAATAATAAGTACAATCATGAACAACATTTTCCTCAAAAACTTCATCTAAACTCTTATTTCAAGTGTGACCTTCACTATTGGAATGAATCATCTCTTGAATTTCCAAATTTTGAATACAATTTTTTCTTACCTGGGACTCATTATTTCTAATTTTAGGAGTTAGATCTTCATTAATTATTAATTATGAAATTTTGATTACTTGTTGTTGATCCTTTTGTTGTTATTCTTTTTAATTGAAACTCTAATTATTTCCATATGAGTAATCTAATTCTTTTGAATAGTTATGCTTTAGAATATATGAAACTTCAAGGGCATCATATGTGTAATAAAAGGTCTTTGCTTCAATGTCAAATGATATTGATTTCCACACACACTGGGGTTACTAGTTAATCACATAATCAACCATAGTGTACTACACATTAGAATTAGGCACTAAATTGAATTCAAAATCTATCAAATCAAGGAATGAGTATCTATGTGAATTAATTCCATTGAAAGGGAACTAGAAAATAGAATTAAAATTATTGGGAGAAATAAAAATACATTTTTCATTTGCCTCATGATAAAAATATGTACATGCCTTAGGCATAACATAATCTAAAATATCAACATTGAAGATCACATGTTTAAAGGAGAATAATTCAAGAATATAATCATCAAATGAGTCTTCTAATAGAGATTCAGATAAAAATTAGTAGTCACAAGAGTCCAACACCATCTTTAGAGATAATATCTTATTTTGCAAGGCAAAGTAATTGATCCTCTACATGAGCATATTCTATCTCATAGAGATATTATAAAGATTGAGAATGTTCTTCTAAATTTACACTTTCTTGACTATCATTATTTCCTTATTCAATTATCTCAACAAATATAGGGATGAAATAAAAAAGATCTAATTCTCCTAGTTTGATAGATTTGTCTTCTTGTTTTTTTTATCTCAATTCTCCTATAACATTATAATTTATTCATTGATGGTTACAATATGATTTTCATCTAGGATCTCTTCTACCTCTTTGTTTATAGGTCCTAGATTAAAAGTAAACCCTTCAACTATGTTCCTATTTGTGAAAAGTAATAACCTTTCTCTTTGGATAGATTTTGTACAATTCATATCCAACATACCTACTATAGAAAACCTCATAAAAGATGTTAAATTATTTTTTAAATTATAAGCATCAATATTTATACCAAATAAAATAAAATATTGTTCCTCAAGATCACTCCAACTAGTAATATAACTAGGTGCCAAATTTTTTAACCAATCATGCATTTATTATCCCAACATGAATGGGAAAAACCTATAGATTGCATCCTTAAATTTTAAATAGATAACATGTATAACATATGTGTATGTAGTGAGATGCCCTTAAACATATCTTGGGTGATTATTATGAAACCTAAGAAGGTTTGAGAATTTATCATCAAGGAGATCATGTTGAATACCTAGGATATCTATGGGTCCTTTTTCAAGCCAATCCATTCTCAAAAAAAATAGTAAAATCAAAGGTATTGGCCCTTCTAACACCAATTACTATTAATGTAGGTTTTATGCACACCACAACATAAAAAGGTAGCATATAACATTTTAGTATCTCAATGGAGATAAAATCCACTCTAGGGCATGAGTTTTAGGTATATAATCTTTGAAAACTTGGTTGTGGAATAGCTGGTAGGGTATGCAGGTTGTTGACAAGGTTTTTTAGAAGGAAGTGTGGTTCCTAAAGGGTATTAAATATATAAGTGAGTTGGATGGATGGTTGGATTATAATCTAAACTGGGTAAATTTCAAAAAAAACTCAAGAAAGGAGTGAAGGGTAAGGAAAAAAATAAAGCTTATGTGGTTTTTAGGAATCACTTCCTTGGCTAGTTTCTAAATAGACCTATGTTCTCAGAATCTATGCCTATTTTTAACAACAATTGCATACACACAATCAAACATGGTTAAAAATTATAATGAGATACTAATATAATAAATTAATAGGCTTCAAACACATTTTTATACTTTTAGGGTAGTTTTTGTGCACTCTTACTCAAGAGATTATGGCTCAGACTAGTAAACTATCTGAGGCAGCTATTAGACACACACACAAAACTACATCAAGGAAAGTAAATTAAGTGCATGTGTATAAAGGTAATTTTTTACAATTATATGTTGAACTTCATGAAATATAAAAATATATGGAAAAATACCTTATTTTATAGGTTGTAATAATAACCTATTAGATATTTTAAATTAGCCACCTTCAAATGGAACTCAGACATATGTCTAAGACAAGTATTGTTTTACCAATATTTTAAAACTAGTGATAATATAGTTATTTGTGACTAATCTAAATAAAATATGTGATTCATGTTTCTAATGCCTTTATATAATATTCCTTTGGAAGGATTTACAGTGTATTTAACTCAAAAAAATTGATAGTGTTAACTTAATTGACCTTTGAGATGCCTCTATAACTACAACATTCTCATGTTTTATTGATGTATCTATACTTTCATATTCACTGACCAGATTAAGTCTAAGACATGTGTGTTCATATTCTTGATCTAACTTATCTATGAGGCCCAAATCTATTGATAAATATAGCTTAAGTGTCCAAAGATCTATGTGTTTTGTCTATTATGATTATTAGCTTTTAAAATGTGACACATGTCAACACCTTACTAAGCCTAAATCCTTAAAAACATCCACCTAGGACTCGTACCATCAATCTGATTCATGATGGAATGTGAGCATGCTACTTGGTAGCTTTGTGGGTGTCTATGTGTACTTTATAGTCCTAGTTCAAATTTTTTTATGCCAAGTGGCAATCTCTTGATAGTTCTAAGACATTTATACCTTTGAAAAGTCCATGTTGATCTTGTATTATATATCATCTATGCCCAAGTTAACACAATTTATATATCTTAGTTATTTGACTCATTAACTCTTGCAAGCTTGACACTTCTCACATCCTCATTGTTTTGAAAAGTCTTTGTTGATCTCGTACTATTAGATTAACTATATGTAACTACATTGACCATTGATTTACCTAGGCCCACTAATATTTGAATTCAAATAGATAATTTATGAGGTTAAATTTAATGTTCACATGAATTTTAATGACATCCTCATGACTGTAAATGATGTTCACATGACCATCACAATTCAATCCTATAACATTTAACTCTCAAGCTTAAATTTGATGTTTGCATGATTATCAATGATGTCTTCATTACCATCAATGATGTCCATGTGACCATCATAATTTGCTTTTTCAAAATTTTAACTTGTACTTTGACTCCCTATGAGATTTAAAATTATCATTTCCCTAGGAATCCCCACTCCTTAGGATAAGCTAATGCTAAAATGTGTTCATATGTGTGTAACTTGGTAGCTTCTCAAAGATTTTATGCTCTATGACTATTGACACTCACATTGTTTGATCTTTATGTACTAGGCTCCTATGATGGTGATACTTGTTACCCTTGTGAAGCTGAAAATAAACTTTAACATTTCATCATTTTCTTGCATCATTAGATATTTTGACTAGTCTCCCATGATGATGACACTTTTCACCCTTGTAGAGCTCAGTAGGTCCTTTTTAATTTTCAACCATTAATCTCGCTTCATTCGATCAACCAAGCCTGAGTTAGTGTGGTTCATTACATCTATAGGAATACATAAAATACATAAGTTAATATAAATGATCTTGTATAAAATAATATACCCTAAGGTTTGAGTTGTATTAATAAATATGATTAAGACCTAGGATTAGAATATATAAAAGAGTCCCTACATTAATTTTGACCCTATGTAAATCATAAGATATAAAAATGACCAAGCATATATATTTTTAGCCTAAGGTCTTATTTTTAATAAAATATGATTATAACCTAGGCTAAAATTTTAAATTAAGTCCATAATATAATAAAAAAGCTCTCTAATGATTTTGACCATGCATAAAAAATTGAATATATTAAAAAGGAATTTAGGTTAAAAAAAATTCCTATGGTTTAAACATGATTTTAATCATAGACTCAATTTAATGAAGAATAGACCAAGGATTAAAATAAAAAGCAAATTTAAAATTAAGGTATAAAACCTTAGGCAATGTTCACAAAAATGGACTCCATTAATCCTACAACATAGAAAGACAAAAATGAAATTTTAGTAACCTTAGATGAAGTCCAATAAAGATTATGTTACTAGACCCATGTAAACTAGATCAATACAAGATATTCAGTACTAGTTCTTGATCAAGTTGAATTTTTAATTTAAAGCACAAATTTACACAATTTGAAATAAGGGTCCCTATTTTTAGAAATGAGGGTGTGTTGGGTACAATAGTACATTTTAAGGACTCACCATCACTAGGTGAATAAGTCTTAGTTTTATCATGTTCACTTATTTCATCTCTTATAACATATAAAAATGCATCCATTAATCTATTTTTATTATTGATATGAGAGTAACCAATGTTTATTTATTTTTCATTTGGAATCAATTTTTTTCATTAAAATTTTAGATTGTTTCACAAATGAAAATTATAAAATTAGAAATAAAGTAAAATAATTATGAAAACATGAAACAAAAATAACATAACCATAATTTACCTTGGATTTGATGTTAAAATACTATGTTCACCAAATGTTTAACCCTAAAATTTTTAATAAATTAGAGTTGTCTAGGGTTAAAGGGGTAGGGATAGACTAGGGCATAAGGATGGAAAATTATCTCTAAAGTAGGATAATTAGATTTTATAACTCAGATAAACATATGCTAAATTTATTACGTTGAGGTACGGTAAAAATAATAAGATTATGCTAGATCTTTAAATGAAAAAGAAAAAAAGCACTTGGTTATGATGCTGACATAGTTTTGATTTAAAAACATGTATAAATTATACTATAAGATGATTCCAAAATAATCATCATATTCTACATTGGGTTCCTCTAGATCCATAAGCACTAGTGTCAACCTTGGATAGTTACATAGATGCTACTATATAAACCTAATATAAGCGTATTTTATGGAATATTTGATAGAAAAGGATGTGAACACTTGGATAATTTTGGGTTTATCTTCACATTTTCTCTAGTGCATTTAAATCTAGGTCATGGACTATCGTTCTTCATGAAATTGAAAAAGCTTAGTTATTCATATTTATGGTGACCTTGGGAAAAAAATGGTATAATGGGCACAAAATGTTGATATTATGTCAAATATACCTCTATAAATAAGTGTTTCCTACATATCCAATACTTTGAAGAGGGCCTCACATTGATGTAGTTACCCCTATGTTTTAGAAAGAAAGTACAATAATGGACTCTATTATAAATTGTAAATTATAATTATGGTATGATATTTTCGTAATTCATAATTGTGTATGTGTTATCCCTATTACTGATATCAAAATATGAGAAAATGGGGAAGCTTTTATTTATTTATGATTGATTTAATGTTTTGAAAATCTATATATATATATATATATATATATATATATATATATATATATATCCTTTTGGATAAATAACATGAATGAAATAAATTAATTTGACCATTATGATACATTTAATTTTCCATTTGGATGAATTTAGGTAACTTGACACTTATGTCAGAGTAGGACACATGCATCAACACAGGTGTCTATTTAGGATGCTAGTGTCTATAGAGTAGGAAAGTAGGTATAGATTCATAACTTGAAGAGGTGGAAGATAAGTAGGTTTTAAGAATTATAGGAAAAATATAAGGATTATTTCATCAACATAAGATTGGTCGAACTAAGAGATAGTACAAAGGGCACAAGATAGAGTAGATGCAAGACTTATGAAAGCAAGAAAAGTCCAAAGCTAAGAAGAACAACCAAGGTGTGATTTTTATAAGTTTATAAGATGGAGTGGTATATAATCCATAATATAGTTTCTAAAAAGTTATGAACCTACACATATTTTCTAATTTTTCATACCCATATATCCCAGTCAAATTTATATGTCGACATGAGTGTCCTACCCTAACTCAAGTGTTTAGTGACCTAAATTCATATAATTTTAAAAATAAATATATTCCTATGGTCAACATAAGTGTTTTATAGTTAGATATTATCCAAAAGGTTTGGTATATATATAATATTTATATTTATTCATTCCTAACCTAATATAGACAAAAAAATCACTTAGGCACTCAAATGAGTAAAGCTTCATTATTTTATCCTATTTCTATATCATTCACATGTAAAAAATATATATAGGTCTAAATTATAGGAGTAACCCCAGAGATATATTTTCCATGTCATAAGCTAGGTCACTATTGTACTTTATTATCACACATTGCATGATTCACACATAAGACAACATGTGGGGGAGAACTAAATAAGTATACATCCCTGTTTAGAGTATTGTCTATGTAAGAAATGCTCATTGATAGAGGGGTATTTTTGGAAACTCAACACCATGTTCTCACTAGCCAATTTTCCCCCATAACTAATATGAAAATGAAGAACTAGGGTTTTATTATTTGACAAGGAGTGACAATTCATGACCCAGATCTGAATACACCAAAGTAAAGGAGATGTAGAACATATGAGCATCAAGGTGGTCATTTATAATTTTAGTAGGTATTACGTATTATCCACCTATTTATATGTTAGATGGTAGTGTCAATTCAACTTCCCTAGGTTGATGTAAGTGTTTGTGACTATAGAAGCATACTTTATAAAATTAGGTGATTATTCTAGAATCTATATCAAGCCCACTTTATACCTATTGTAGATCCATATCTATATTAAATTCAAATATAGATAAGTATCTTATTTTCATTTTTATTAAAATATCTTGTATAGTTGTACTTTTTATCTTTAGGATCTTAGAATAATTTTATTTTCTTTATTTAGAATCTTAGCATAATAAATTCAATATATGTTATATCTAAATTTCATAAACAATTGGCCTACTTTAGAGATATTATACCATCCTTGTGACTTAGGATATCTCTACCTCTTTAGACCTAGATTCCCCATATCTATATTTTAAGGTTAAATATTTGGTGAACTTAACCTTCCATTTGTAAAAACCTAGTTACTGATCAGAGGTTTCCTTATTATCTATTTCTAATTTAACAAGATTTTATAATTTAAAAATTATATTTCCCTTTTGTTTCAATATGTTTAATATGGATGCATATGTAGCTCATTATATGTTATAATTTGTAATTGTAGTGACAATTTTCTATTGTACTATGAAAATTCAAGGTGTCATCCAAAAAAATAATAAAATCCATCAATATAATGAGAGGGTTTCAAAATAAAAACAACTCTTAGTCTCTCTTCATAATTACTTTTGTAATACTATAGATATAGTATTTAGACCCCAATGTGTGTGCTCTCAACATTTTTTCCACCTAGATCTTAAAGTGACAAAGACCATCTTGCACCCATTATTTACACATAAATTATTGGATTTTGTGGTCCATGCTATCATCACTTAAAAAGGTAAAGGTGTTCAAAATCCACCACTTAATAATATACAAAAATTGGATCTTAAGATAAATATTGTGATCAAATCTAAGGGATATGACCTTGTTTACCAATTAATAAACACACCTGCTAAGATTTCCATCTTTAAACTCTAAAGAAATATTAAGCCAAATTACTTTATGTATATCATGTAATATTTTTAAAAAAATATAAAATTATTCACATTTTATAGAATAAATTTACCATCTAAATATGTTATTGACCAAGAGTTATCTTTGTTCATACAAGTAAATATGCATAATAAGTGTATTGTTATCAAATAATTTTTGCACTCATTCTTTGATGTGGAATAGCACACCTTGCAACACATAATGACATAATGAGAAAATATCTCAACTGTGGGACTTTGTAAAATTGAGGTTAACCTCCAGAGAAGGCCAAATTCCTTTCACTAATTCTTATGCAACTAATAAGATACTAGTTCTGTGGAATTTTTGATCTTTTAGTGTTCTTTCTCCTAAACTAAAATTTTGATAGTGAAAAAAGGGAAAGAATGAAAATTTATGAAACTAAATGGTGATTTCAATAGATATCTTAGTGGGTCTTAATGCTTGCTTGATGAACACAATGGAACAAAGAATTATATTGAAATTGGTTCAACACTAACTCATTAAAAATGAGAAACTAGAGGTAATATTTAGTTGTTTTCATAAAAGGGAAAATAGTTATTTATTTTGATCAAACAATGTTTTTAGAAGGGTAAATTACCAAAAATGAACTTCTTATGATTGAAATAAAAAATAAAACTTCTAAAAATACTCAAATAACTAGTATACACATAGATTTCTCAGACAATAAAGGAAAATATTCAATTTAGTTCATTTCCAAAGGTTATATCTTGTAGAAAATACATTCAAAATCCATAAATTATATTATCTCATAAAAAAAGATAGATTAGGCCATGAGGTCTACCCATATTTATACAAAATGTCTGATAGATGAGATGCAGTTGATAAAACTTGAATGCCTAGTAAGAGAAATCATGCAAATCTAAAACTTTCATGTAGAAAAGGTGAGTTACTCTATTCCTTACATCTTGGAGCTATATAATAGTTTGGAAAGTGGAAATTAAGATATATACATGATCCTTGGTGTGGAATGGCATGGCATGGTTGGAACTAGAAGATATACATGAAACACTTATTCATATTCAGTAGTTGAAAATAACTCCTCATGTAAAATAGGTAGTACCCAAGATAAAATTGAATTTTCAAAAGATAATTGAAGTTAACTTTGCAAAACCCTAACTTGAAATATACAAGTGAGACTTTTACAACCTTTTAAGTGGATCACTTTGGTCAAAATTTAACTTGAAATTTACAATTCGTGATTTTACATTTTTAGCAATTGTAACTTGTCAAAATATAAAGTGTAATTTGCAATTGCTTTTTACAACTTTCACATTGTTAAGAAATACAAGTTTCTCTTTCTTAAAAAGAGTTATAAAAAATATTTGTTTCTTCACAACTATAACTTACAATGTTTTGAAAATATGAAACACAACATATGAAAATATTTCAATAGAAAATTTAATCAACATTCAAAATTTACTCAACTTTCTTATCTTTCTCGACCTAGACTTTCTCAACATATACATCAAAGGATTTGAAAACTTCTTGTATTCATTATTCATTTAGTCTATGGGAGTAAATGTGAGAGGTTGCACAATCCCATTGAACATCAAACAATTATCTTTTAGAATTCTTTATTCACTGCATCTCCATTTTTATCCTATCCATAATATTTTCATACCTGACAAACCTATGGATAAAACTTAGAGTGAAGACTGTATCTTTTATAGATTTTTTTTCAATAACCTCCTTGAACTTATTTTGGGCCTCTTCAACCTATAAGATATTCTTTGAGTCATCTATTATTTGACATGACATCATATTCATCATTCCTTTAATGTTATAAAACATGTCAATAGATTTATCATGAGCAACCTTGGCATGGTGAGAAGACTTTGTTAGTATCCTTATTTAAAATTGAGTTGCTCTATATAATTCTTCATGTTCAGCTCATTCTTTAGTATGTTCTTATAAATAAGGATATCTACATTAATTAAACCTAAAACTATCAATTTTTTGATAATATAGATTCAAGGTTTGAATCTCTCCTTCATATTTATTAACTTACTCTTTCAAAATATTATTTCTCTCTCCAATAATTTTGTATTGATCCATTATTGATGTAATTATTTTATTCCCCTTAGAAATGAGATATTTAGACCACCTTTTTTTATCCCTTCCCATGTGAGAAATATCTTGAATTGAATCAATTGTAACTTGATCTGGACTCTGATTGATTGGTTGAAATCACTATGGTTATTTTGATGGTTCATTGGGATTTATAAACTAGTTTAATGTTTTTTTACATTGATCCACTTTGTTGTTTAATTCATATATGGTGGCCTTATCATGATCAATCCTTTAAAGAGAGAATTTATTATATATTTCACATCATGATTTAGTCCCTCTCTTTTCAACCATCTAAGAAAGATATTAGAAATCTATATCCCCTATCGTAAAGTCTCCCTTTGATTTGTTTGATGAGGGCACTATTATTTCAAGATACCTCTCCCCTTTGTCATCATTACATTTTTATGAATAAGGTCATAGGAGTAGGTTTGGACTTATTTTGGAATTTTGATAGACAAAAGTCTAATGTGATAGGATCAGTCATTTGTTTTCTCTTCTTCCCTACTGATTAAGCAAGCCAACTAGGGGTAACCTCTAGTTGTTTAGAAATTGTCATCAAAGATTCAAAAATTGATGTTGTTGTACTAGTATATACTGTAACCATTGTAAAATCCTGAGAGGATGTGTTTCAAAAAAAATTAAATCTATTTGATGTTTAAGGAGAAATAGAGATGAAGGGTATGGATTAGAGATTAAAGAGAACCCAAATTGGTTTCACACTATATCCAGATGATGTTGAGTACTCCTCTTTGGCTAGGGAGGACTACCTATAAATAAGAAAGCACTACCACCAAAAATATTTTTTAGTAGATATATGAGTGGGCTGCCAAGCTATGCACTTGTTCTTGGAAGTGTCAAACTTCCTTAGGGATGATAGTCCACTTTTTGAAATAAAATGATAATGAATAAAAAATTAAAGAGAGAGTAAGAGAGAGATATTCATACCATTCTTTTAGTTTGAGTGTAGTAGAGAGTGACACAATGTAGGTAATGTGGGTTATTGGTGTTTTTGGAGCTTGTTTAGGCAGACATAGAGAAGTTGGTAGAAATACATAGTTATGATGTCAGTTAGGCTACCAATGTCGGTAAGGAGATAAGACTGATGTCGGTTATGTGACCAATGTTGGTATGGGAAATAAGTTTTCAAGAGGTTATAGGAGATTTTTTGAGCTAGGAGGTAGATTTTGGTTAGGTTTTTGAGGTTGGGAAGAGTCATAAGGGAGTGGATAAGGCTTAGGTGGGTCTAGATAAATGGTTGTTATGTTTGAAGTAGATGGAAATAGTTGAAGGAGTTTTAAAACTAATTCAAAGGGAGAGTTAGGATGTTCATAAAATGATAAACATTATAATGTAAAGTAATTATAAAATGACTATTTAAAGGAAATAAAAAACATAGAGATATACTTATCTGGTGAAATGGATTAACTGTGAATGCTAGATAAATGGCTTTGATGAGGTATGTTGAAGTAATAGGTGAATAGAAAATATAAGTGGGTGCTACCAGTTTAATAGAATCCAATCTATGTGTATTATATCAATTCCTAATCTAAACTAACTTTTAAAAAGTAATGGTAAGCTTGGATGTATAAAGTTGAATGTTAAAGCCTGTATGTGAATGATTGATTTTTTTGATTTCTACTGACCTAAATATTAGCTTAGAATTTATTTTAAGTAATCAATGTCAGTGATCCCACTAACGTTGGCTATGGGTTAACCAATGTTAGTAGCATGAGAATAGTTAAAAGGGATATATTTATCCTATTTTCTATTCCTTCTCTTGCCAAGTGTGGTATCCATTAGGAAATGGTAGAAATTCAAGGTTAAGAAGGACATAGCTAGTTAGGAATTTATGTTAGGGGTGAGAATAATTAATGGGTACATAAGATTAAGGGATAAGACTTGAAGCGAATCAGAGGGTAAGAATTAGTCTTTGGATGAGGTGGCCAAGTAAGGTGGCATAAGTATTTTTTAATTAACTTAATTAAATATTTAAAATTAATTAAATGTGTTAGGGGTGAAAACATGGGTTAAGAAGGCTAATTATTAAAAGGGGATCAAGGTGGGTTTTGACATAGGGAGTTACACATGTGTGTGACATAATTTTGGTGTCTATATTCGCCCCCTTTTATCTTATAATTTATGTTGACAAGTTGAAAGACAAAACTAAGAATTGGATGCTCTAGGTATGGGATGAGGTATTCTCCCTCAAAATGAGAACTGGTGGAGGATAATCTAGAATTAGGCACTAGTTTGATAAGGAGTTAATTGGGTGGGTGGATGTTGAGTGAGAGCATGGTATCACTTGTGCATATACTACTATGAGTTATAGTCAACATAATCAATAACAAGTAAAGTTGAGGAGGACTCTAATATAAATAACCAAATCATAGCTTGTAATTGATATATGATAATGTTAAAATGATCAAAGTTGTAGCTCTAATGATCTATATGTTTTAGGTATCTAAAGTAGGAAGTGCTCCTAGTAAACATAAAAGGTTATAGGTGACATGACTAGCTTGGCCATGATCCAAAACACCTGATACACATGTGTGTGTATAATAACCAACTATAGAAAGGTAGCATAATCATTCAAGACAAGCAATGCAAGGTTGGTTCAAAAAGGGTCAATGGTCAAGGAGATATTCATGATCTCTAGTTAGAGTCATTGTGGGTACAGATTTAAGTGGTCTCCAAGGTGGGTTTTCATGTTTAGGGAGATATATATGATCTCCAAGGTTTTTTATTGTGTTTAAGGAGATATAAATGATCTCTAAGTTACCCCAGACTGAGGGTGTAGTCCAAAGGGTGGTGGTTGGGGTTGAAAAATCTAATGTTAAGGTTTCTAATGTCAGTTATATCATTGATGTTGGTAGGAAGTATTGTCAACATTAGCATCTTAGGTCAAGACTACGGACATTGATGGGTGACCAAATATAACAAAAAAGGGCTTAGTGGCCCACTAAAAATCATTTATGATTACTGAATAAAGAAAAAGAGCTTTAAGTGTTGTGGGGCATAGAATAGCTCTAGCTTATCTATTTGTGGTGAGTTGGAGGGAGATAAGTGGTTGAGAAGAGTGAGTGAGAGTGAGGGTTAAATTGAGCGCTTATTAGGCCATGGCATGATAAAAAGAGTGTTGGTGTGGGAAGAGATGGTAGAGGTAGGAGGGGACCTAGTTAGAAGCATGCCACCATAAGTGCTAGCCATTCTAGCATGGAGGAGATAGAGAGATGAGGTAAGATGCCCTTCGAGTTGAATTTTAATTTAAGGTTGTTAATTTTTTATTTCAGCTAAATTTTTATGTTTATGGGGAGATAGTACTATTGAGGGGTATTAAATGGGGTAAGGGTTGGTTTGGGTGAATTTTAGAGGGGTTAGGAGTAGTTTTTATGCAAAAACATAAATTTTGGAGGTGGTCTATTTGGTCATAAGGCCAAACTAGTCACTGATGTTAGTGAGGTTCACTAACATTGACTGATAAGGTGTTGATGTTGGCTAACATCTAACACTAACATATACAACTTTAATCAATGTTGGTCATAGGAAAAAACCCTAAATAGGAAGAAAAGGCCCATTTTGGATCCCTAGTTGAGTTAGTTAGTGATATTAATGGTTGAACAAGCCTCAGAAGACCTCATGTTGATTGAGTGCTACCTACATAGCTCAAGTGAGGGCCTCATGCTAATGTAGTTCTCCTAATGCATAGGGAAAAAGTGTGAGGTATGGTTAAAACATTGTTAAGGGAAGAGGTTAGGAAAATGGAGTTTAAAATAGGTCATAAGACATAGGGATTAAAATATAGGTCATGGGGTTGAGGGTGTGAGATATAGGCCATGGGGCCTAGAGTTAAAGATATAGGCTATGAGGCCTAGAGTTAAAAGATAAGATGTTGGGCCTAGGGTTGAAAGATAAGTAGGTAGACCTAGGGTTGAGAAATAGGTAGTTAGTCCTAGGGTTTAGAGATAGGTAGTTGGGTATAAGATTTAGGTAGGTTAATAGGTTAGATATTTAGGTGGGTATATGGTTGAGATAACCTTAGAAGATACCATGTTGACTGATTTATTCCTACATAGCTTGAATGAGAGACTTAGGCTTATGTAGTTCTCCCAAAGA